>CAUYPK010025649.1:0-66255 GCA_963574355.1 Loris lydekkerianus | reverse complement strand
CCCTTGCTGGCTCTCTGTGTCCTCAAAGGGATGATTGTAGGCAGATCCCACCGGCAAGAGATGTCTGGAGTCTTGTCTCCCCAGATTCGCCAGGCCCAGTTACAGGGAAGCTGTTACTCAGCCGCCATCTTTAATCAGCTTACTTCTTCATCTTTCTTGATGGAGAGGCCACCGAAGAAGACAGACACCTTGACACTGGGCATGTACTTGGAGAAGTGCTCCTACTCCTTGCTGATCTGGAAGGCCAGCTCCCTTGTATGGCACATGACCAAGACTGTCACCTGTCCGTTGACAGGCTCGATCTGCTGCAGGGTGGCCTGCACAAAAACTGCTGTTTTGCCCATCCCAGACTTGGCCTGGCACAGGACGTCCATGCCCAGGATGGCCTGTGGAATGCACTCATGCTGGACCTCAGACGGATGCTCAAAGCCACAGTCCACAATGGCCCTCAGGAGCTCTGGCTTCAGAAGAAAGTCCCGGAAGCCAGAGCTATGGATGGAAACATAGGATCCCTTGACGTCTTTCTTAGGGGGAGCTGGAGTGCTCCCCCCAGCCGGAGAAGCCTGGGGTTCTTCATTTTCCTCATAATCCAAAAGTTCGTTTTCAAGATCCTGCTCTGCCATGATGCTGGTTCCCTGCTTGTCCTGGCGTGCTGAGAAGAAGAGCCGCCCAACTCTAGTTTGTCGCCACGCGCTGGGATACAACCTGCCACGCTTCTGCCTCCTGCTTCTGATTGCGGGTCTGCCCACTGGACCGCTGCTTTTTTATACAAGGGAGACGGAAGTGGTGATTGGATTGTTCAGGAGGCCGCTGCCTTTTCCTTGAAGGGAGGCGGAAGTGGTGATTGGATTGTTCAGGAAGCATAAAGAGGGCGTGCCTTACGCCTCGGGTTCATTTGTTAATCTGAGGGTAGCAAAAAGTGGCCTTTGCTGTAACTTCTAAGAATAAGGAGGACGCTGCTCTTGCTGAGGACCCCCATCTTTGAGCTGTCATCTGTGGTTTGGGCAGGATCTAGGATGAAGTTTCTTAACCTGGTTGTATGGGACATCCCTACAGTGTCCCTAAGTTCCCAGGTGCCCATAACTTCTGAAATAGAATAAAACTTTTGTGTGTAGAGTCCAATTTTACCATTTCTTCACTCTCTTGATAGTGTCCCTTGATGCAGAAAAGTTTAAAAATTTTTAACGATTTGTCCATTGCTTTTCTTATTTTGCCTGTGCTTTTGGTGCCATATTAAGAAACTATTACCAATGGCTGGATGCAGTGGCTCATACCTGTAATCCTAACACTTCGAGAGGCTGAAGGGGATGAGCTCAAGATTGAGCTTGCTTGAGCTCAAGATTCAAGACTAGCCTGAGAAAAATAGAAAAATTAGCCAGGCATGGTGGAAGGCATCTATAGTCCCAGCTACTCGGGAGGCTGAAGCAGGAGGATTGCTTGGCTCAGAAGTTTGCGGCTGCTGTGAGTTAGGCTATTGCCACGGTGCTCTAGCCTAGACAACAAAGTGACACAGTATCTCAAACAAAAACAAAAACAAAAAATATTACTAAATCCAAGGTTATGAAAATTTACATCTATGTTTTCTTCTAATGCTTTTATAGTTTAGCTCTTAAATGTAGGTCTTTGATCCATTTTTGAGTTAATCTTTACATACAGTACAAGGTAAAGGTCACCTTCATTCTTTTGCCTAATACCCAGATTTGAAAGTACTATTTATTGAAGAGACTATTCTTTCCCCAGTGAATGGAGTTAGCACCCTTGTCAACAATCAATCAACAATAGATGTGAGGGAGGTTTCTTTCTGGGCTCTTGTTTCTGTATGTCTAACCTATGCTGCTATCCCATTGTTTTGATTACTGTAACAATCAGAAAGTGTGTCTTCCAACTGTGTTTCAAGATCGTTTTGGCAATTTTTGGTCTTTTGAGATTCCATATGAATATTAGGATGGATTCTTTAGACTTTCCTAGATAGAAAGTCATGTCATCTGTAAGTAGAGAGAGTTTCATTTCTTCCTTTTTCATCTGGATGTGTTTTTTTTCTTGCCTAATGGCTATGCCTAGATCCTCCAGTATTATGCTAAATTGGTTTCTGATCTTGAAGAGAAGTGATAAAAGGAGACATCCTTGTCTTGTTCCTAATCCTAGAGGGAAAGTTTTGGGTCTTTCCCTATTGAGAATTTCTGGGGGAGAAAACTTTGTTGGAATTTTGATGGTAATTGGATTAAATCTGTATTTTCCTTTGGGTAGTATGGTCATCTTAAGTATTAAGTCTCCTAATCAACCATGAAATGTTTTTCCATTTATTTAAGTCATTAATTTCTTTCCTTTTGTGAGTAGGGAATTTTATTTGTTTGGGTTCATACTAAAAGGTTACTAAAATATATCAGAGCAATTAGCCTGCACAATCAGAATTCAACCTTATCTGAGGAAGAGTCTATCAGATCTTCCAAAGAGAGCTTTCCAGACAGATCTAATTACATTTGACTCTGCTCACCTGCCCCTTTAGTACAAGGTGGAGAGGATGAAGGGGAGTACCCAAGTTTCTACAACCACCACCTTCCAAGCTAAGCACATGAATTCCTTCTGGCATTTCTATTTTCACCATGATGATGAAAATGCATTTCAAATCACAAAGGGAAGAAAAGCCTGTCGTTCCAAACATAAACTTGTCTTTCACCGTAATATTCTTGCCCACCCATTACTTGTATACCCAGGACGTGACAGCTTAACTCACAGTGCCTCAAACAATTCAGTTGAAATGTCACTGATTTCTTTAAGGAATGTTTTCAGTGTACAAGTCTTTCACCTCTTTGATTAAATTTATTCCCACATATTTTATTCTTTTTGATGCTACTATGAATGGAATTGCTTTATTAAATTCCCTTTCAGATTGTTCATTACTAATATACAAAAATACAACCAATTTTTTTTTTCATTTTTACAGTAGCTTTTTTTTTTTTCTTTCTTTTTTTATTACACCTGCTATGCCATGAATTCATAGAGAACAGGTTCCAGAAGCTCAGGCTCCTTTCTGTTGGTTCTCACGAAGTGGCACTTCAGTTGAACCCAGGTACCTTTCTCTTTGGCTGCCTTCTTTTTCTGATCATTTTCCTTCACTCATTTTAGGAAGTTACGCTGGCTCTTATAGTTCTTAATATGGTCAATATGAACATTAATCCTCTTCGCAAGAACTTGCCCCTGTTTATTTACAACAATGCCAACAGCATGCGGGTAACATTGTAGACTCTTTCACCATAGTCACATTTGTGTGGTCTTTTTGAATAGTACCCATTCCCTTGATGTCTACAATATCCCCTTTCTTGTAGATGTGCATGTATGTGGCCAAAGGAACAATTCCATGTTTTCTAAAATGCCTGGAGTACATGGATCGGGTACCTCTCCTCTTTCCCTTTGTGTTATTATTTTGGTGAATTACTAGAAGATGGTGTCTCTGGATGAAAGGCAACTGATTTAAGAGACAGGGTCTCACTCTGTCACCCAGGCTGGAGTGCAATGTAATGATCACAACTTGCTACAACCTCAAACTTCTGGTCTCAGACAATGCTCCCACCTCAGTCTCCTGAGTAGCTGAGACTACAGGTGCATGCCACTGCATCCAGCTAATATTTAAGAATCTTATTTTTGTGGCATATCTTGCTGTGTTGCTTGGCTGATCTCAAACTCCTGGGCTCAAACAATCTTCCCACGTTGATGTCCCAAAGTGCTGGGATTACAGATGTCTTTCATGCCTGGCCACAACTGATGTTGGTGTGTTGACTTTGTATCCTGCAACTTTGAGGAATTGGTTTATTAGCTCTAATATTTTTTATGCGTGTATGGATTCTTTAGGATTTCCTAGATAGGTCATGTCATCTGTAAGTAGAGTTTCACTTCTTCCTTTCTCATTTGGATGTGTGTGTGTGTTTGTTTTTCTTGCCTAATTGCTATAGCTAGATCTTCCAGTATTATGCTGAATTGAAGTTTCTGTTCTTGAAGAGAAGTGACCTGAAAGGAGATATCCTTGTCTTGTTCCTAATCCTAGAGGGAAAGTTTTGAGTCTTTCACTATTGAGAATAATGTTAGTTGTGTGAGTTTTTTGGCATTTATCATGTTGACATTTTTTTCTGGTACTAGTTTTTAAGCAATTTTATCATGAAAGGCTGGATTTTGTCAAATCCTTTTTATGAATATCAATTGAGATAATCATGTGGTTTTTTACCTTTCATTCTATTAATGTGGTATATTATTTTGATTGATTTTCATACATTGAAACATCTTTGTATATTTGTGATAATGCCCACTTGATCACAGTATATAATTCTTATAACATGCTGCTGAATTTAGTCTGCTAATATTCTATTAAGGATTTCTACATCTATACTCATAAAAGATACTAGCTTGCATTTTTCTTTTCTTGTAGAATTTTTGTCCATCTTTAGTACAAGGGTAATGCTGGCCTTACAGAGTGAATTAGGAAGTATGCCCCCCCTCTTTAAATTACTTGTAATAGAAGAAAGGGATTGGTGTTAATTTTCCTTTAAGTATTTGGTGGAATTCACCAGTGAAACCATTTAGGTTTAGGTTTTTCTTTGCTGGAAGTTTTTGGAATATTGATTCAATCTCCTGACTTGTTACAGGCCTATTCAAATTTCTGTCTTCTTGAGTCAGTTTTGATAGTTTGTGTACCTCTAGGAATTTATTCATTCCATGTAGGTCTTCAAATTTGTTGGCACACAGCTGCTCACAGCAGCCTCTTGTGCTCTTTTCTGTGAAGTCAGTAGTTGTGTGTCTATTTTGAAGGGTCATTCTCAGTGTCCCAGATCACCCAAACATTTTCATTTTAGGGTCCCAGGAAGAACAATCAAATGTAATGATTTTCTGCTTTGGGCGGCCCCAGCCTACCCTCATCAGCCTCAGTAGAAAGGTGGCAGTGCCACCCTTGACTCAGACTCAGACGTGGGGGCTGCCTGAGTGTGACACCAAGAACTGGAGCAGACTTTAATGAGCACTCGGGCTCCTGCTGAGGGCTTCCCAACACTGAC
The DNA here is from genome assembly GCA_963574355.1 of Loris lydekkerianus. Taxonomy (NCBI): domain Eukaryota; kingdom Metazoa; phylum Chordata; class Mammalia; order Primates; family Lorisidae; genus Loris; species Loris lydekkerianus. The sequence continues at coordinate 61,213 of CAUYPK010025649.1, read as the reverse complement.
TCCTTAGTCCTCACAACGGGTCTGTTGCCACCCCCATTTCACAAATGCAGAGACTGAGGTTCAGAGGCCTGAAGTGTTTGCCCAAGGTGACACATCCAATATGAGCCCACATTTGAAACCAGATTGGCTCAGCTGTGAGCATTTTGGTGACCATGCTATATAGTCTCATTCCTTCCTAAGGGAGAACATTCCAGAATGGAACAAAAGTGAGGGAGTTCAAGCTCCAGCCTCCTCCCTGAGAACTTATGGCAGAGGAGATCCCCATCTGCTGCCAGGCACAGCAACACACAACCTTCCACTGGGTGCCTGGAGGCTCCTATGAAAAAGCAAAGTGTAGAACAGCAAGAGGAATACAAACCAGCAGGGTATGTACATGTTCTGAGATGCTTATATACATATGTAAAATGGTTTCTAGAGAATTCCACAGAAACTAGTCATGTTTCCCCTGAAGAAGTGAGACTAAGGTTGGAGGTGAAAGGAGACTTTTGTCTCACAATATGTGCTATTGTACTTTTTTGGTTTTGTTTAGATTTGTGCATACAAGTACTTTAAGGTCCTTTTAGTGGCTCCCCCTAGGACAGCCCAGTCCCCAGCCCTGAAAGGGACAGGGCCAGGCTCAGGGATTTGTCCCCACTGCCTGTGGCCATTGCACATTTCTGCTTCCGAAGCCAAGACACATTCCCAGCCGATCCCCTACGGATAAAGAAGTCAGAACATCAAACTGTGGAGTCTCGTGGACCAAGAACTCCCAGCTATGTGATCCTGGCAGAGTTACTTACTACCCTCTCTGAACCTCAGGTTCCTCATCTATTCAATGGGAATGATAATATCTGCCTCAGAGAATTGCTACAAGGATTAAAAGAGATACCATTTGATGAGCACAGTGCCTTCCTGACAAAGAGTGAGCAATACTTTTTTATTATTTAATTTATTGATATTATTATGTATAATCTTATCACTCCCCCACTACCCAGCAGCCTAGTCTTTGGTGGGGAGGTGCACACTATCCTGGGAGACGCTGGGTGATGGTGCCCCCTGGTGGACACAGCCAGGATTGACCCTGAGAAGTACCAATCTGACTCCAGTCTAGAAAGAGCATGGTCAAAATTCAGCTTTATTTTTTCATCTGATCCACATAGTCCAAATTCACATTGTGCCAGTCATCCCTATCGTGTCCTTTATAGCTAATTGCTGCCTAGCCCAGGACCCCTCCAAGGTCACACATGGCATCTGATTAACTGATCTCTTTAGTATCCTTTAATCCTTAACCATATCTCAGCCTTCCTGTCATCTTTGTCCAGCCATCCTGTGACCTTGACATTGCCAGAGTTCGGGTAAGTTATTTTGCAAAATATCCCTCGAGGAAGATGCATCTGCCATTTCCTCCTGACTAGATTCATGGTGGTTTTGTCAGAAATGCGCAGGTGTTTGACTGGGTCCTTCCGAGTTCATCTCATCAGGAGACATGTGGTATCAGTGTGTCCCAGCACTGGGGATGTGAACTCTAGCTCCCCCACCTGTGAGCCCAGGGAAGCAAAGCTCCAAGGGACAGAGAAGAGTCTATAGTCACCTGAAAGCCAGGCTCCTCAGGTTAGGATCTTGCAAGTCTCAGGATAAATGCAGCAAGACAAGAAATTGACTGCCACCACTCTGGGTCTCTTGTACACCTTAACTCCACAAGGAGCATGACAGCTGGGAAAAGCAGCGCTGGCCTTCGTGCCTTCAGCCCATAGGTCTGGCTGCCATAGCCCATAGTGCTTTCTGCTGCATCAATGTCTAAGGTTTTTTTTTTTTTTTTTTTGAGACAGAGCCTCAAGCTGTTGCCCTGGGTAGAATGCTATGGCATCACAGCTCACAGCAACCTCCAACTCCTGGGCTCAAGCAATTCTGCTCTGCCTCCGAAGTAGCTGAGACTAGAGGTGCCCGCCACAACATCCAGCTATTTTTTAATTGCAGCCGTCACTGTTGTTTGGCAGGCCTGGGCTGGATTCGAACCCACCAGCACGGTGTATGTGGCTGGCGCCTTAGCCGCTTGAGCCACAGGCGCTGAGCCTAAGATTTTTTTATTTTATAAATGATTCAAGAACACATTATCCTTGTTTTTTTGTTTTGTTTTTAAAGTACTTTGGGGCTAGCACACTGGATTATGCCTGTAATCCAAGCACTCTGGCACTCTGGGAGGTTGAGACTGGTGGGTTGCTTGAGCTCAGGAGTTCAACACCAGCCTGAGTAAGAGCGAGACCCCCGTCTCTACAAAAATAGAAAACTTAGCCGGGTGTTGAGGTGGGCACCTGTAGTCTCAGCTGCTCAAGAGGCTGAGGCAAGAGGATTGCTTGAGCCCAAGAATCTGAGGTTGTTGTGAGCTATTATGATGCCACGACACTCAACCCAGGGTGACAGAGACTCTGTCACAAAAAAAAGAAAAAAAGTATTTAAGCCAAGGCTGATGACCCCCTTGAAATCTCCCCTTCCCAGAACCTGTTTTGGTTTAAGATATATTAATACATACAGAGGGGCCAAAAAAGAGATATACATTTTAAGAAAGAAAAAACAGTATCAAAATTGTGATAGTATATACACATAACATTTGTTATCTTATATATTGTTATCTTGTATCTTGCAGAAGTCAAATGTGACTGCAGGATTATAATTTTAATAGTTTTTTTTTCCTTTCTGAAATGTGTATACATTTGGGGGGACATGCTTTGTATGCATCTATAACCCCAGAAAAAAACCCATACTATGTAGTGCTCACTTTCCCTGATGGGCACACTGTAAAGATCAATGTTACATAAATCTCCCTGGTAGGACATGGAGATTGAGCTAAGTATTTTCAACTGCATCATTATGTTGCAGCCCAGGGATACACTAGAGGTGTAGCCGATCCCCTACTGGATAAACATCCAAGTTGTCCTCAGTGTCTTGCTGTTTATGAAACACATTCCCTATGCACATGACCCAGGGTGTCTCTGAGGGAACCACCTACCTCTAGAAGGCTGAACTACCTCTGGGGTACCCACAGATTCCCCAGGGGACTCTTTGTTGAAGGGCATGAGGAGGGGCTGACAGACTCTTACTCACTCAACCTATTAGAATTACAGGACTCTCAGGGCTCAGCGCCTGTATCTCAGCGGCTAGGGCGCCAGCCACATACACCAGAGCTGGTGGGTTTGAATCCAGCCCCAGCCTGCCAAACAACAACTACAACCAAAAAATAGCCAGGCATGTGGCGGGCACCTGTAGTCCCAGCTACTTAGAAGGCTGAGGCAAGAGACTCACTTAAGTCCAAGAGTTTGAGGTCGCTGTGAGCAGTGATGCTATGGCACTCTACCCAGGGCGACAGCTTGAGACCGTCTCAAAAAAAAAAAAAAAAAAAAAAAAAAAAAAAAAAAAATTACAGGACTCTCAGGACCTTGGAGAACAGCAAGGGGACTGGGTTTTTACAGGGTGTTTCAAGGGGTCTTAAGGCTCCAGATAGAATGGGAGACAGGGAGATGTTGAGCAGGTGAGAAACCAGAACCTCACCTCTACTCCCACCAGAGAACCCTCACTTTTACCTGTTTTTCTATTACGTGCCTTTGAAAAAAGAATCTCAGCTGTTTTAAAATTCAAAACCCTCTGATATAGACTGATCCCTGTATCTTGCCTTCTAGATCTGTTCCTGCTAACACAGCCTCCAACTATGTTCATGTTGGTGATGGTCATGTGACCTGTACAAGCTTCCAGTTGATTCCACAGAGTTCCCTGCAGGTACCACCCTGGTGCCATTTGGGGTGGCAGTTGGTATGTTCGCTTTGACGCCTCAGTCCACTCTCCTGAGTCCTGGGAATCAGCATCCCCTCTTCTGCCCCTTGGAAGCTGTCTGTGCACATTTTCTGTGGATCTTCTCTGGCTCACACTTGGTGGCCTGATCCAGTGTTCCCAAACTTTCCTGAGCATCGGAGAGTCTGTTTAAAATACATAGTGCTGGGTCCTATTCCCAGAGGTTCTCAGTGAGTGGATTTGGGGACAGCCCAGGAATGTGTACCTTTTAAAGCTTCCCAGGGGATCCTGAGGGAGCAGGCCCAGGCACATGCACAGCAGTCAGCTGGCAAGGCCTCTGTCTGGCTGAGCAATGTCCCCACACTCTGCAGAAAGACCAGGGGTAGAGGGGGCTAGAGAGTTGTTTTGCCCAAAGTATTTCTAGACAGTGGGGCTCTCCACATTAATTAGAACCCATAGGAACTATCGATCTGAGCCAGGGTTTCCCAAAGTGGGGCACCTTACACACTAGGGAGGTTATTTAAAATGCAGATTTTGGGTCTCCACCCTACATCTGCTAGAGCTAAATTTCTGGAAGAGGGCTGGGAATCTGCATTTTGGGCAAGTTCTCCAGGTGAAGCCACCGAGTCCAACCCTTCCATACCCCTAAAAGTTGAGAGAAACGGAAGATCAAAAGAGTAAAAGTAAGTCTCTCTGCCCCTCCCCGCTGCCTCTGAATCTCCTCTCAGTCCAGCTCTCAATCCCCGGCACTTCAGAACAACCCAGTTGTCCAAGGCTTTTTCATGTAAGATGCTCCATGGGGCTGCCCTGGGATAGGCCCCTGCTATATCTGAAAAAGCTTCAATTCATAACCCAGTGGAAAAGATCTGATTTGACCAAGTCACTGTGTGTATGGTGCACGCATGTGGAGGGCAGAGAGTGGGCAGGTTTTGGCCATGCAGACAAATGCCCCTATCTTCACCATCGCCTGCAGGCCTCGCAAAAAAGGTCAGACAGACAGTACCAATGTGTACAAACAGAACCCCACTTTATTAGCAGTTAGTTCGAGATTGTACATTAATGGAGGAAGGTTCTCACCTTTAACACAACCCAAAACGGCTGGTTCGGCTGGTTCGAGAGCTCTCACAGGTGAGCTGGGTAGCACCCTGTCTCCACCCTTTCCCCACCCCCCACAAGGGAAGGAAACCTCTGTCTGCTCCCCTAGCATACCCCCCACCCTCTCCAGTCAGCCCTCTTCTCTCCCCAGGAAATGACATGAATTTCATGCACAAATTACAAAAGGAGCCCTCTTGTTGATAATAAAAGCTAGCAGTCATAGAAAACCTCTCCTCCCTCATTCTCCTCCAGGGCCAGAAGGAGGAAGAACAGCAGGAGGGATAAACTTCTTAGGATAAAACACGGCCAGAGTCTTCCCTAGGCCCTTGGCGTTGACTCCACCTAAAGTCCATGCCCCGTCCCTCAGGGGAGCTAAGAGAACTCTGGCTGTCTGAGCTGACAAGGCATCCAGCTCAGAGATGGCAAACCAGGAACCCAGTGTTGGCAGGTCTGGGCCCCCATCCCCTCTTCACTAGAGCAGAACTGCTTCCTTCCTGGATGTGTGAAAACCCCTGCTGCAGCTGCAGCCTCACTGCTCATCCCACAGAGGGGAGCAGCAGCCCTAGGAGAAAGATGGTCAGGCCACTACTAAATGCACTCAAAGGGAGATTTCACAGCCGGCCTCCCCCAGTGCTCTCCTCACATCACAGTGGGGGAAGGTGGCTTCACATCTAGGACCTTCCCTGGCGTGTCACAGACGCCCAGCTCTGCTCCAGTGCACACAGACCACAGGCCTCCAGAAATGAGAACCCTGGGCCTATACAACAGAGAAAGAGACAGAGAGAAATGCTGTGTTTGGTGGTCTGTGGCCCATCTCCAGGTCAAAGGGGCCAGGACAGGCTCTCCCGAGCCAGAGATGTCTCCTTCTCAGTGGGCCCCAAGGCTGCCTAGCCCAAGGTCCTTCCAGAGAGCCCTCCATCCCTTCCTCCCAGGCCTGGCATGGCGGTGCCTTCTCCAGAGAGCCTCGCTGGCCCTTCCTGGGCTCCTGGAGGAGACCAGCTCCACTGGCCCCTCTGCTGGTTTGGCACTTGGTACAGGTGACCATGGAGGTGCATCTTAGGCAGGAGTGAAGCTGTCAATTCAGCACAAAAGGCAAAAACCCAAGTAGCCTGAATTACCCTTGAAAACACAGGGGACAGAGGAAGTGGTTACATGACACTATGAGGGAACAATCCCACAAATCCAGAATGTGGGACTTGGACAGGACAGCAGGCCTGCTGGTCTCTAAAACAAAGTCATTTAAAAAACTCAAAGTGGGTGGAGGGAAGACCTCACCACTCAGGGAGATTTAAAAATCACAACTAAAAAATTGCAAGGTGTGCACCATGATTGGAGCCTGATTCCAAAACCAGGAAAATGTTATTTGGGAGCCAAAGGGAGGAATCTTAATATAGATAGGACAGATGTTGTGAGGAAATTACTTGTCTTGACTGCGATAATACTGGACCAGTATGTGGGAGAATGCCTAACTCTTAGGAAATGTAGGCAAAGCATTTAGGGGTAAAGTCCCATGACCTTGCAACTTATAAACTAGGTCAGAAAATATATATATATACACATGTACAGAATGACAGAAAAACAAATGTGACAAAATGTTAATAATTTTAAATCTAGATGCTGGGTAGCTGGCAGCATTCATAGTAAAATGTTTGGTTAAACATTTTTGTACTTGTTCTTCCCTGTGGGCACAACTCTGTCTCGGGACCACCAACCTCTGCAGGTCAGTTCAGCCTCCTTAGCTGGGCCCACAAATACTGACTACTTGTTTACAGGGTGTGGAAAGGCCCATCTCTAAGTTTAACATTCATCCTCCAGTGGCAAGATGCCTACACCACGAAAGGCTCTAGAACTATAGGACTTCATTGGCTGCAGGTGACGACTCCCCCCTGTACTCACCTTGGGGCAAAGGCTTGTGGAGGGGACCACAGAACGGGCAATGGAGTCACCTGTACAATTTTAGCTATTTCTCTTTTTTTTTTTTTTTTTCTGGCCAAACGCTTACAGTGAATTAGGGGATATTACAGACTGACCATGCTGCCCCACTCATCTCTGTTTTTCTCTTCTCAGGTGGGGGCACCTGTGCACTTGTAGAGAGCCCTTGGGGCAGCTTATTCCCCACCCTCACACCTGCAAATCCTAGCTATGCCTGGGCCTAGGTGATCCTCAAGAAAGATCTGTTAGCGGAAAGGAAGTAGCAGCAGTGACCTAGACAGATGGACTTGGACACATGGCAAGTTTCCAGGTTCCAGAATATCTTCTCTGCTGTCACGGGATCCCAAATCTGCCTGCTCCTTCCTCGGCCAGAGGCACAAAGTGCAACTCCCTGCCCAAGGTAGCCAGCTCCAGGCCAGCGCAGCTCTAAGACAGGAGCAGGCCCCAAGGTCCTAAGGGTGGATTTTAGAACATGGGAGCTGTAAGGTTCTCACAGATGATGGAGCTGGATCCTTCACTGACAGAAATGAAGCTGTCATGTCAGTGCAAAAGGCAAAAATCCACGCAGCCTGAATTACCCAGGATCTGCACTATGGGAGGTCCTGCCCCTCTCTGAGACTCTGGTTCCACTGTGCGGGGCTGTCTTCATGAGTATCCAAGTAGAAATGCCACCCTGTCCACCCTTATCTCTGCTGGGCTGGCAATGCCCAGGGTTCCGGGCCCTGCTGAGAAGTATGAGGGGGACTGCTGTCTACACAATGAAACCACATGCAGCTGACCCCCTCAAGGGTCCAACCCCCAGTGGAGAACTTGAGGAAAGGGAATCAGTTCAGAACAGACCCAGGCCCTGTGGGCTGGGGAAAGACCTCTAAGGCGGGAGGAGAACAAGATAACGATGCAAACACACACCTGGGAATGGGAAGGCTCAAAGGCACCCTGGCTGGGAAGGAGTGGTTTGTCCCCATATCCTGGAATGACCACGGTTGTGACTGAGGAAGGGACAGGAACCTGGCACAGAGCAGGGTCCTCAGGTGGGCTCAGAGGCAGTGTGGCATTGGAAGAAGAGCACTGGACTTGGAATCAGGAGCCTTGGGTTCAATGCTCAGCCCTGCTCCCAGCCAGCTCCATGACATGAGCCAAGCAGGTCATCTCCCCTTTCTGGACCTGCTTCATACCCGTCAAAGGAAACTTTCAGCCCAACTTGCTCGAGTCTTCTGAACAAGAAAAGCCTCTCCAGAAAGTACTTCCTGGGTGTCAATTCAAAGCTGAATTGGCAGTTGAAGAGGGCTGGGGAGAAGCACCCCAGCCTCGGTTACTTCACATTGTTAAGGGGGGAGAGGAGCAGACTCCAGCCAGAAATCAGCCCAGAGATCCCCCTGTCTACAGGGGCCTGGAGACAGTGCTGTGGGTCCCAGCGGGCACCCTATCTCCCAGAGCAGCTCCCAGCCTAGCACCATGTGAGAGAGAGGGGATGGGCCAGCTTTGGCCCCAGCTCTCTTAGTCCAGCCTCAGCTGTTTCCTTTGGCCAAAATTTCCCCAGGGTCACTGGACTTCACGAAGCCTTTCCTGGAAAGAATAGGGCTTCCCTGTACCTCTTACCACCTCTGTTCACTTATGGTGGCCCCAGGACAGCCATGGCACTGGGGAGAGCAAAGAGACCTCTCTGAGGGCACCTTCATACTGTCTGTCTCCTGGAGGCCCCAGACATATAAAGACATACCCTCCCTCCCTTCCACCTCATTCTCTAGCACTAAGATAGAACACCCCTTGAGACAGGGGCTTACCACCATTTTGTACAACTGAATTAAAAACAAACCCAACCAAAAAAAATATAATATATATATATATATATATATATATATACACATATTATATATATATATAGAAAAAACACAGTGCGACCCCAGCACCCAGGGTATAAACTCTGGCACCAAGAAAAAAAACCAAAATATTAAAATACTTTAGCTTCTTAGTATCTGGGAGGTTAAGAGGGAAGGGGTGTCTCTGGGAACCCTCGGCTACAGGAAGCTGCAGCAAAGCAGCAGTTGGCTCTGCCCATGTCTGCCAGAGGCCGAGGCTGGGTGGGTGTGGGGACACGCCTGTACATGGTCACATGTATACTGGCAGACTCCTGAACCGCCTCAATCTTTTACCACAGGAAATACCACATGTGTCATATCCCAGGGTGAAGAAGGGATCCAGCTGAGGCCTGGTCTCTGGGCCCAAATGGCACGGCAGTGCCCCAGGGCCCTGCAGGAGGCCTAGAGGACTGGGTAGACACTGTAGGAACCAGAGAGTCTTTCCCCAATGGGGAAAGGTGAGATGTGAAGGAATCAGGTTCATGGTTCTCTCGAGATGGCCACCCTCACATCCAGCCAAGTGACTGACTCTGGGTGTCCAGCTGACCCTTTTGAAGAGCCTGGCTTGAAACAAGTCAGGGCAATGTCCAGTCTCTCTCCCTGGTTTGGCAAAAGACCCAACTGGGCTCTTCTCCCTTACTGTCAGAGGACAGGGAAAATATGGCAGCTAATACTGAGAGGATGCCCTGCTGGAGCAGGGAACGGTGGGATGAAGGCGAGGGGATGGTTGGGACAACACAGTGAGGGACAGAAGAGAGAGCTTTGTGGACTCCCCTTACCAGGAAGTGGCTGCCCTAGGAGAAGCTGTGAACAGAATGGACCCCTGGTGGTTGGAAGGTCCTGTTGGCCACAGACCCAGCAGTGGACGCTCTCAGGCTCTGTGGACCTGCCTGGGCTCTTCTGGCCCCGTGTGGGCCTTAGCAGAGTATTGCTCATAAGTGCTTGGCCAGCCCTGGGCCCACTGTCCACTCTGCAGGTCAGTCTGGCTCAGCGTGTGGCAGGACGTCCTGCCATCACAAACATTCAGTCTGGCTATGGTGGCCACAGCTACCTGGTGTTCTGGAGGTCCTCCCGCAGCCAGGTGGGCAGTGTCTGACCCATCTTGTACAGCAGCTTGGAAAGCTCGATGTTGTGGTCCCGGTAATAGTCCTTCAGGAAGGTTCGGGACTGTAATGGGAAGGAAAGCTCAGATCTTGGTGATGTGCTGACTCAAGAGTGACCCCCTCTTTAAAACCACCATTCTGAGGTATCCCATACACCTCTTATTTATTCACAACCTTCTTCTAAATGGTAGCCTCCAATAGAAAACTCCTGTTTAGTAGGAGTACCAAAATATAGCTCACGAGATCAAAGTTCTTGTGACAGGGAAAAAAGAGAATTAGTCAAAACAGGCAAACAGGAAGAGGCACACAACAAGATTAAGTCTGTGACCTTTCCCCTGTCTTTCTGCACACGCTGTTATCTCCTCAAGAATGCCTATCCTCCCACTCCACAGGTCTGACTTCTGCAGAATAAACCCCACCCTTCCAGGCCCAGCTGTGGAGAAGTTGGGCTGACGCCTCCTTTGAGAAGTCTTCTTTGCCTCTCCACACTTCACACGACATCCCCTGCTCCCAGTTCCCACAGTACTCTCGTGCCCCTCTCGTCCTGCACAAAGCGCTCTCTGCCTTGTATTCTACTTAGTGGTGTGTGAGACTCATCTCCTAGACTGGGAGTTCCTTGAAGGCAAAGACCATGTCTGACTCATCCTCAAAATCCCCCTTCTATGATCAGCCCCTGAACCCCTAGCCTGGGAGGTAGAGCAAGATCCTATCTGTAAAAAACAAAATAAAACCAAAAAACCCCATGGCACTCAGTCCTTAGTAGAAGGTGATAAATATGTTTGACCAAATCAATTCTGACCCACTATGTCCCAGCCCATATTTCCTCCTTTTAGGAATACTGTCCGAGAACAGGGCCTTCCCATACAGAGTCCCCTTCCACTTAGCCAGCTGCCAGAGGCGGTACATGCATCACTTACATCCAGGTCCATTTCTGGGTATTTCCGGCCCTTGCTTTTCCCCAGACATTTGGTTTTTCCTCCTTCAAGCAGTTGACACCAAAATCCTTTCTTTGGATCAAACCTGTGGTGGGGGACAGGAGGGAAGCCTCTGGATGAGAGCTGACCCAGCCCATCACTTCCACTTCAAGGTACTGCTCATGGACCCCAGGAGCAGCAGAGCCCAGGAATCTATTTCCCTGTGCACACTCTTGAACCCACGCTGATTGGGTGGACTACCATTTGCCATCTGTTGGCCCAAACTTTTCCCTGGGTTACATCTGCCCTTCTTCCCAGCAAAGGGCATCTCATATGCTCTGAGTCCTTTCCAGGCTGCGCAGCCTCAGTTACTTCAGCAATCCACAGCACGAATGCTTTCCTAACCTCCGTTATTCTGGGAAATCTTTTCTGAGTATTCTATAACTCCGTGGTGAGTAACTTTTTTTTTTTTTTTTTTTTTTTTTTTTAACCCCAAAAGCTTTATCTCTCCCTGGCTTCAAGTGACAATAGGGGAGAAAAAAAGTTTATGGAAGATTCTTTTGCTTTTTAATAAACTGCATCTTGGGCGGCGCCTGTGGCGCTGGCCCCATATACCGAGGGTAGCAGGTTCAAATCCGGCCCCGGCCAAACTGCAACCAATAAATAGCCGGGCGTTGTGGCAGGCACCTGTGGTCCCAGCTGCTTGGGAGGCTGAGGCAAGAGAATCGTGTAAGCCCAAGAGCTGGAGGTTGCTGTGAGTTGTGTGACATCATGGCACTCTACCGAGGGCGGTAAAGTGAGACTCTGTCTCTACAAAAAATAAATAAATAAATTGCATCTTTATCAAGAAATGCAACATCTGCAGCTGCACTCAAGGATGCGCATGACTGCCTTCTATATCCAGCATCACACTACCTTCAAAAGCATTTTGGGAATATGTGATTGGAAGCTGTCCCAAGGAGAGGAGGCATATTGATATCTATCAGAATTCAGCCCAGACCAAGAACCATTAGGAGACTCTTAAGCTTGAGGGCATTAGGAAAACGGAAGTCACAATCTGGCAGGTCAAAGAGACTGGGATTTCTGAATGGGTCACAGGAGAAGCACAGATGATAGTGACGATCGTGACAAAGACAATAGCAGCTACCATTTATTGAGCACTTAGTATATGCAAAGCACTGAGCCAAGAGCTTCACATGCATGCTTTTACTCAATTCATTGACCCTCAGGGAGCAGGAATTATTATCATTATCCTCAAACTATTACCTTTATCCTTTACAGATGAAGAAAGTGATACTTGAAAAGCTAAAGAAATCGATCTGGGCTCCTAATCCAGTTGTCCCTGATACCCACAGTCCATACCCTCGACAAGTGGCCCTTTCTGCCTCAAGGTGATGTACCAATTTCTCCCCTTTCTCCACCTTCAATTTCTATGACAGTGAGAAAGGAAGATTCTTGCTATACTTTTTCAAGAAGGAAGTCAGGGGCTTGGCACCTGTACCTCAGCAGTTAGGGCGCCAGCCATGTACACTGGAGCTGGTGTGTTTGAAGCCAGCCCGGGCCTGCCAAACAACGACAACTACAACCAAAAAATAGCCAGGCTTTGTGGCAGGTGCCTGTAGTCCCAGGTACTTAGGAGGCTGAGGCAAGAGAATTGCTTAAGCCCAAGAGTTTGAGGTTGCTGTGAGCTGTGACGCCACAGCACTCTACCGAGGGCAACATAATAAGACTGTCTCAAAAAAAGAAGTCAGGGAGGGTGACTTTATTCCTCCTTCTCTTGGATCCCTTCATTCATCCTCATCTGTGACACAGCACTGGAAGGCAGCCTCTCCCCAGCTCTAGGCCCCTGTGATGTAGGCAGGTACTTATTCATCACGGGAGGGCATTTCAGTGTTCTGCACCAGGTTCTGAGTAAATGAGATTATTAGCCACAACAATAATATCTGGAGTTTTCTTTTCCTGAAATTCTATTTTAAGAAGTCAAAATCAAATGCTAAGAAAGCCTGTGGGAACTGGGGCTGCTCACTGCTGGTCTAAGTTATTTAGAAAAAACACTCTGAAAAAGTTCAGCCCAGACCTGAGAGAACTCTCCAGGGTGGTATGGCCAGAACAGAATAGATTCATCACCTTCTTTTTTTTTTAAATTGATACCTTATTGGTATGATTTGAATCATATTAATAAAATTTCATACTTGTTGACTCATCAACCTGTGACTCTCCTATAACTATTTAAGCCTTTGGCTTTCTGGCCCAGGTGCCTGATCAGAAAAGGGTCCTGCTGAAAGGCCAAGACAACACTCACGCCAAAGTTTTGTGGTAATCAATGGTGTTGGTCACCCCAAGGAACTTCTGCACTGTGTCCATCACTTTGGCAGGTTCTGTTCGCAGCAGTTTACCATCTAAGACCAGAATCTGAAAAGAAGGAAAAAGAAAGGTGATCTTTTGGAACCACTTCAAAGCTAAAGGAGAAAAAAATAAAGAAAGAAGGAAAGAAAAAGGTGACCTGGACCTGCTTCCACACTAGTGGCAAACAGGGGCAGCAGCCACAGCAGCAAGAAGGTGCTTGCTTTACACATTTGGACCCTGCACTCTCTAGAATATGGCTCCTCTTCTATGGTTGAATGACATGTATTTTCAAGCCTCAGTCCGCTGTGGTCTAACTCACTGCTTTCTGCCAGCTTACCCTGCCTGATGTCATCCTGTCATCTCTCTTAAGCTATCACCTAAACCCTGCTACCCCTCATAGCCGTACATCTCTCTTCCAGCCTCTCTCTGAGCTTCAGGCCCAAATGTCACTCTCCTCAAATGCTCCAAGTATTTCCCCAAAAGGCCTAATGTGACCTGGCCTTACCCACCCATCCAACCAGGCTCTCTTTCCATCACTACCTTCCCAGACTCGCTACTCCCACCTGCCCACCCCAGGACTTTCTGGGTCCCCTTAGGGCCACAGAGCCCGTGTTAATAGGACAGAGCCTTAAGGAGTTCTCACTTATCAACCTGGGGATAAATAGTACTAAAATTTTTTTAGAGACTCAAAGGTCTAACTCTACAGAGAGTGTTTCTGGCTCCAGAACAGGTGAGAGAGATTTTGAGGCTTTCTGCTAACCACAGCAAGCCAGTACTGTGATTGCCCTCCCAGAAGTCAAGGAGAAGCAGCTACCTGGTTGGCATGAAAGGCGCTGAGCCAACGCTCGATATGGGTGGCGTACCAGCCGGGGACCAAGCAGCGGTTCTGGAGGGCGCGCAGCTTTGAGGATGCATCAGGGCCGGCTGTGATCACCTCGTGGAAGGTGTACTTCAAGGCCACTGGGTCATCATGGGCTCGCTGGTGCTACAGACAAGGGGAGAAGGTCAGTATGTCACATGGAAGGCACAAAGGAAGTAGCCTTCATGGGGCACCATGAGATGCCCAGAAGATCCTAGGCTATAAATAACCAGGAGTCCTGGGTTCAAGTCCTGACTCTGTCTCTCACTGCTTTCTGGCCTCGGAGGCCCAGTCTCCTCATCTCTGCAAGACAGGAGTTGAACTAAGTCAGGGTATAAACCTGGTCATTTGCATACCATGTCTGTGTTTTCTGCCATACCCACAAACCACGTGTATGGCCCAATGTTAACAAAATTCTCTTTATATTGACTCATCTTTCTTTTTCACATAAATTAATTTCAAGAGAAAACTCAAAATCACCTCCCTAAACAGAAAACTAGGATCAGTTATCAAACACAGAAGGCAATCTTTCATAAATGCAATATAAATAAGGCAATGTTTGAAAACTCCAGGCAGACACAATTGTCTGCTACAGGCCCTGAACCCAAAGCTTGTGCTTCTGTTATTAAAAACAGAGCTTAGCAGTGTAAGAAAGGACAAAAAAGCCACTTGCACCAAATTGAGCATTTTTCCTTTCTGAAATCAGAAGGACTGGGAAAGAGGTGTAAAACAGGAAAATGCTAAATCTGAACCACCTAATATAATGCCACGGTTCAAGAGAATTTGCAGGAACTCTCAAAGTCCAGAGCTGGGCACCTGCTCACCAAGCAATACCCTCACCAGCCACTCCTCTCCACTAGGGATCCCACACAGACCAAGGCAGGGCAGCAATGGTGCACAGCGGCCTCCTCTTCATCTCGACCTCCTTCTGAGCCAGGCTACCACCATCCTTCCAGCCCCTTCCTGGATCCTCCTGGTGGGAATTAGTCTCTCTGCTCCTTATCTTCCTCACCCCTCTTGACCATGGACAGAAGTATAGGGTTTTAATAAAACAAAAGAGGGAATTGTTGGGCCCTGCCATGTGCCTGAGGCCTAGTGCAACTTCCCGAGCCTGACTAGAAGTAAATCCATCGAGCTACTTCCGCGTAGCAACAACTCAGCAAGGCCCGGCCTGAAACTGCCTCTACCTAGATACAGCCAACGCGGTACCATGCCACTGGCCCAACCCTGTCACACACCTCTTCCCCCGCCTTCTTTCCCCGCCCCTTCTCCACAATAAATAAATTAATTAATTAATTAAAAAAAAAAAAAGAAGTATAGGGTTTTAGATTGAGAAGACCTAGATTCATAATACCACCACATGAAACTTGCTGAACCTTGGTTTTGTCATCTGAGAAGGGGGGACACACACAAACCACTCTAACAGAAGAGAAAAATGCCCTGCAAGTGCTTCTGGGTTTTTTCCTGTAAAGAAAAAGCTAAAAAGCTCACAGGAAAGGCATCAGACCATAGGCAGAAGCCCTGGAGAGAAAAAGGAAGAGAGGGCTTCCCCCTCAGGCTCCAGGAGTGACGGGAGGGGGAGAGTCCTATGGGACCAAGAATAAGAAGGACCTGCACCAGCCTCCTGCCAGCACTGTGGGGGACATGGGGACACCCCAGACAGGAGCAGCCACTGAAGCATCTAAGTGAAGAGGCCCAAAGTGGGGCAGGGGCTACCAAAAGTGGCCAAGCCTGAAGGGGCCTTGCTAACCAGGCTGCTGAGTACCTCCCAGGAAACCACAGACCTGGGTACCCCAACACTAAGAATATGCTGGTCTGCTGGTTGATGAGGACATCAGGACTTTGGCCGTAGACAACAGGGTACTTGCCTGCTGGGGTGCCACTTGATTTTTTTGTTTTATTTTTCATGTTTATTTTATATGCATGATTTCTTTCAGTGAGTGAATGCCTTGGATAATTTATTCAAGGAAGAACACTTAGCCCAACTTAATGAAACTGATGTCCTTTGCATACTGACAGAAATATTGGCAGAGGCTGGGCATACTGGCTCATACCTGTAATCCTAGCACTCTGGGAGGCTGAGGTGGATGGATTGCCTGAGCTCACAGGTTCAAGACCAGCTTGAGCCACAGGGAGACCCTGCCTCTGTAGTCCCAGCTACTCAGGAGGCTGAGGCAAGAGAATTGAGGTTGCTTGGTAGCACGTACTGAGGCCCTATTTCTAGATCAGATCACGCTGGCTTAAGCAGCTGTGACAAGATCAAGAACCCTGGCTGTGGGTGGCTCCAATAGACCTACTAGTGACCCACCTTGCTTTCAGGGGTACAACAAGACAAAAGAAAGCAGTGGGAGTGTGCCACTTCTGAATCAAAGTATTGGACAATGTGGCAATAACCACAGAAGACTGAAAGCCAGAGAAGGGACTCTCTCCTATCCCCATGAAAGGCCCAAAAGTGTTCCTCTATCCCCCGCAGGCTGGCACTCAGAAGAAATTAATTCAGGTCATAGAAACTTCTGGTTCTTACATGTCTAAGTAGGGACGAGGACTCATACCTCTAGCATGTACCACAGTCCAGGTAACTGCCTTACTTGATCAGGTGTTTGCCTCTTCCACTAACACAGCAGGTCCTGTGTCTCATCCCTAGAACTCCCACTCCCACTCCACCCCAGTGTGCAGCGAGGGGACTGCACTCGGCGTGAGCCCAGATCCCTATTCACCAAATCTATGCTTCCTCAAGCTTTACTCAGACCCTACCTCTTGTCAGTGTCAGAATCAGAGCAGGGCCTCACATGAAGTTTGGGGATGGGGTAGTTAACTGTTGGTTGGCGGCTTTTGGCGTTAATTTCTGCCTGTGTCCTCCACCAGGCTGGAAGACCATGGCGGCAGGACTCTCTTCTCACCCACCACCACATTCCAGGTGCTTCACTCAGTGCCGGCACACAGTAGGTGCTTAATAAATATTTGTTGAGTGAATGAGTAACTGAGTATCAGACCTAGTCCCGTACCCCTCTACTCAGAGACTCCCCCCCAGCCCTGCTCACCTGGTACCAGGAATAGGCCCGGTCTGCTGGGTTGATGAGGATGGTCAGGACCTTGGCCTTGGGCAACAGGGCTGCTGCCCGCCGGGGTGCCACTTCTGAATCAAAGTAGTTGGCGCTTTTCTCAAAGTAGAAGTCGGAGGTGGTGTTGGAGGGGATAGGGAAGAATTCCATATACCTGCAGGAAGCCCAGAGAGCGGGGCTCACAGGCAAGACTCATGAGGAAGGGGCCTGAGGAATGCAGCAGGAGAGGGTAAGGGTCGCTGGGGGTAAAGCCTACCCAGAAAGCAAATGGGGCATATTGCTCCCAATCAAACAGGGGCTACCTCCAGCAGGGAATCTACAGGGGAATGGCCACTTGGCGGTATCCCTATTCCAAATCCGTTCCTTTTCAGGGGAGGCTGTGGGGTCTAGAGGGTCTGAAGACTTATGGGTGTGCCATAGGCTGCAGGGCATGGGGAGGGGGTTGTGTCATTCAGTTCTAAATGCCAGATCCCGCCCCATCCATGCTCCTGCAGCTACGACATGGTTCTAACTCTCTTAGCCTCCAGGGGGCGCGATGGGGCTTAGAGTAATTCCACTGCCGATGGCTGACCCAGGAGGGCCAATGCAGGGCAGAGGGAGGCCCTCTTCTCCCTCCAGAAGGCAGGGATTTCTTTCCTGATCTGGGATGGCACTTTCTAGGCTGACATTGTGGACCAGGAGACAATAGGGGGTCACCTATTGCCATCCATATTCCCTCCCCAGCACAGCTCTCCAGACTAATGCCCATACCCCTCCTAGAGAGATGGCCATCTCCAGATTAAGGACCTTCTGAAAATGAAAACACTCCCCACAAGGGCACCTATTTATGCAAAATTGGGGTGCAACTTCAGGGGGAGAGTTATGTGAAGCAAAGCCCACCCTAATTAAGGGTGTCAGATCCCTATTCTATCCTGTGAAACAGTTTCTCCAAGTGGTCCCAAAGACCCCCTATATCTGAGTCACTTGGAGGCTTGTCAAATTCCTGTGCCCTACATTAGACCTACCCATAAAATCAAAATTCGGGAAATGGGGACAAGAAATCGCATCTCTCTCATCTTTCTGAATTGTCTTTTGTATGTCCACAATCTTTTGTTTATAACATCTAAATTGAGAAAACTCCAAAAATAGAAGCTGGAAGTATATAGCAAACCCATTTGGCATAAAACCTGATTTACTAATATTTTACTTAGTGCAAACGTTCACATGCATTTGCCAACGGGTGCTGCCTCAGGTGCTGCTGAAAATGTTGCTAAACACATATGATTTTGTACCATATTACCTTTCTAAAATCTGAAAAATGCTGACTTCCAATAATACCGCTGGCCACATTGGGCTTTATATTAAGAGATTATGGACATGTTAGAGATACAGAAGGATGGATGCATGGATACATAGATAGATACACAGGCAGGCAGACGGATGGACAGAAAGATAGATGAAAGAGAAATACACACAGAAAGGTACCAAAAAGCAAACAAATAGCACCATAGTCTCTCTACCCAGATACTCTACTGATATAAAATAAACAAATAGATGGGGGTGAGGCTAAAAATCATAAGTAAATAATGGTAATGTAGGTACAAGTTTTAAAAAGGCAAACAATAGCAAAAGATGCAAACTGAAAAACGAGAGAATAGCTCATGCCTGTAATCCTAGCACTCTGGGAGGCCGAGGCAGGTGGATTGCTTGAGCTCACAGGTTCAAGACCAGCCTGAGCCAGAGTGAAACCCTGTCTCTAAAAATTACAGGGCGTGGCAGGTGCCTGCAGTCCCAGCTACTCGGGAAGCTGAGGCAAGAGGATCACTTGAGGCCAAGAGTTTTAGTTTGCTGTGAGCTGTGATGTCACAGCACTCTACCAAGGGTGACAAAATGGAGATTCTGTCTCAAAAACAAAACAACAACAACAAATGGAGAATAGGGGCAGCACCTGTGGCTTAGTGAGTGGGGCATTGGCCCCATATACCGAGGGTGGTGAGTTTAAACCCGGCCCTGACCAAACCACAACAAAAAAATAGCCGGGCCTTGTGGCCAGCACCTGTGGTCCCAGCTACTCAGGAAGCTGAGGCAAGAAAATCGCCAAAGCCCAAGAGCTGGAGTTGCTGTGAGCTGTGACACCATGGCACTCTACCGAGGGCAACAAAGTGAGACTCTGTCTCTGTCTCAAAAAAAGAACAAAACAAAAACAAAAAATTGGAGAATAAAGTCATCTCTGTACTGGCCCCCACACCCTTAAGGTAACCTCTGCCAAAGGTTCTGGTGGGAAGCTACCATTTTCACCAGAGGTGATATCTTAAGGCTGGCAGGCTGCTTCTGAGGAGCCCACAAGGACACCTGCTCCAGCAGCAGCCCACAGTGAGAAGGGCCAGGCCACATAACAGGAAAGTCAGACACTGGATTTTAGCCCCTATTCTGTCCCCAGCAGACCTGTGACACTGGGCAAGTCCCTCTTCCTGCCCTGGGACTCAGGATGTTTCTATGCAAGCAAAGGAATGGACTCAGACTTCAGCAGTCTCTGGCCCGAGGCGACAAGGCAAAGGAGCCAAGGCTTCCTCCTCAAGTGTCCTGTTGGTGACAACATTCTCACGCCCTGACTCAGGGTCGCCATGCTCTGTCCCTGTTTACAGGAACCTTAGCTGCATGTGAAGTGAACCAGCTGCTTCCTGCCATGGCCACAGCAGGCCCTAGAAAGGCCCCCTGACGCCTCCCGTCCCGCTGTGGACAGGAGGCCACTCACCAGTCGATGCCCTTGTGATAGTTGTGACCGTTAAAAAATTGGATCTCCTCAAAGGTCTCCGAGCTAGGGTAGTTGCTGCTCAGGTCCGGGTGCAGGCCCAGGAACAGGTAGAGTGCTGTGGTGCCTGCGGGAGAGGAAAGGCCACTGAGACCCTGGCCCAGCTCCCAAAAAGAAAAGGGATTCTGGGTTCTGGGCCTAGCTCTCCATTAGCCACTAGTAGTTCCTAGGAAATTTCTTCTCTTCTCTGGGTCTCAGCATCATTATCTATATAATGAAGGAACTATACTAAATCCAGGACAGCAAACGTAACAGGCATGTGGACACCCTGACTCCTGTAACCACTGCAGACATCACTGATCCAGCACAGCCTCATCACCAGTAAACAAGGACTCTGCTGGTCCTTTTCAGTGCTGGACCTCTGTCCTCTCTGGCACTTGGGAAGAGCTCAGGGAAAAAGGAGCTCATGACCTTCCAGTTCTATGAATGAAATTCTCTAAGACCTAAGAAATCAAGCTCTGATGTCTTCTCTTCCAGGTGCCCCCCACCCCTGTGCACCCTCCCACCCTCCTCAGGGAGTTCATTGATTCCCTGAGATGAATCTACGGTTTACATGCTATAATGAGAGAGTCCAGAAAAGAAAGATGCAATTAAAAATATGTACTTTGGCTTCTCTGGTTGCCAGGGAGTGGTGAGGAGAGAGAAATGCAACTCTCTCCCTTTATAGTTCTACTTTTCTATTATAAATATTAAAGTATCAATAAAGTGTTTAAGAGTATGAAAAAAAAAAATATATATATATATATATATACTTTGGGGTAACAAAGACCAGGGTTCAAGACCCAGAACAAGGGGTGGCACCTGTGGCTCAAAGGGGTAGGGCGCTGGCCCCATATGCTGGAGGTGGCAGGTTCAAACCCAGCCCCGACCAAAAACTGCAAGACCCAGAACAGCCATTATCTAACTAAATGTGTTAAGGGAAGTCATTTAACTTCTCTGAGTCTTGAGTTTCTTGGGGGGACCCATTTAAAACTTGCATGGTTGTACAAATGTCAAATGTTTAGCAATCATGTCACTATTTCCTATACCTCTGGCAGACATGAGTAATTGATCACAGTCCTCTCTGTACTGAACTACTCCTGCCTGGCACTGCTCAAAGTCCCAGGAAGACAAAGGATGCATCCCTAAGGTTGCAATGCAGGACAAATAGGAGAGTTCCATGCCTACCCTCTCTTCCCTCTCACCTCCATACTGAGAAACAATTCACCCCAACTTTACTCCTATTTCCTGGGAAAGAAAGAGTAGGTTACTAGGGAGCAGGCAAGGGAGAGGTGTGCTCTAGCATTCTGTGGCTGAGAGAGTAGGCATTGGGGGAAGCTGGACCAAGAATAAAGAGACCTGCCTGTTTTCTGGGGGCCAATGATGAGGAGCTTCGGGAAACGATCACAAGTCTTCTCCTTGGACCAGATGTCTTTGTGACGCTTGTCCTCACAGGGATCCTAAAACAACAGTGGAAGGGAAGTAAGGGACACTCAAGATCCCAGTGGATGGACTCCTACTGCATATAGGTATGTGGCTCCAACAGCCCTGAAAGGCATAATATCTACATGTGTCCTTGTCACAGCCCCCTCTCCAAGCATTGAGCTGTTGAAAGGATCCATTTCTGGTTAATCTCATGTCCCCTAAAGAGCCTGGAAAAATGCCCAGCTCTGTGCCTGGCACATAATAGGAACTCACAAGCACTTGTTGAGTTTAACTAAACAAAATGCATCTGAACCAGAGGTCAGCAAACTTTTCCTATAAAGTTTAGTAAATCTTTTAGTAAATGTTTAGTAATATTTTAGGCTTTGGCTACTATCCAAAGCCTAAAAATATTTACTTTTAGCCTAAAAATTAAAGCCGGTTTCTATTGCAACAACCCAGCTCTGCTGTTGTATCATGAAAGCAGCCATAGATAGTACATACAAGAATGAGCATGGCTGTGTTCCAGTAAAACTTTATTTATAAAAATAGACCAAAGCCCGAATTTGGTCCATGAATTGTGGTTTAAGGACCCCTAGTCTAAACTATGAGACCGTCACTAATTCCAGCTTCTACTTCCAGATTTAAACAGCCCCTAAGTGCAGATATTCCCAAGAACTATCCCCAAACCCTCCTATCAGTCCCTTCCCCAATGCTGGCATTAGAAGGGGACATAGAGATCTAAGCATCTAACCAAGGTTGGGCTATCACATTCTACAATTCATCTGTACTGTGTTCAGTTTTTTAACACTAGTTTTTCCAAGGCCATGTACGAGTGCACACACAGGTAGGATTATGTGAGGAAGTGTGTACACATATGTACATGTATGCATGTGTGCATAGGACCAAGTTTGCCCACAATAGTGAGCAAATGCACATCTGAGTTTACATTCAAGAGAGAGTGTGAAGGTGTGAGGGTTGAGCCTTGAGCCCGTGTCTGGAGCATGTACCTGTGAGCAGTGGGCATTCCACCCCTTCAGCAAGGTGCCCAGGCTGCCCAGCACCCACCTGCCAGAGCGGGTCCTTTTCCTCAGAGAAGATCTGGAAGTACTTCTGGGCCAGCTGCACAGGGGGCAGCGTCTGCAGCCGGAGGTTGGTCCAGGAATGCAAGAAGCGCACCAGGTGCTTGAAGGTGTACAGGCCCAGGCGGTCATTCCCGTAGTTCGACAGGTGTGTCATGAAGATGCTGATCTGCTCCAGGGGAAGGGAGGACAATGGCAGGGGCTGGTCATCTGAGCCACCCTCCCCTCACCTCTTACCCTTCTGACCCTGCCTCAGCTTGCAGGGCTGCCCAAAGACCAGTGTGAAGTATCCTGGGGCCACTGACAGACTCGCTGCATGGCCTTGGGCTTGACTTGACATGAAAGCTATTTCTGTTTTATTTTGTAAATGGGAGGGGGAGGGATAATGGGAAATAAGAAATACTCAGTCCATAAAGCTAAATAACACCACCATTTGGTACTTAGTATTAACAAAGTATGGACGATTATTTCCATTTTACAGATAAGGAAAAAGAGGCCCAGAAGGGTCAAATGAAGAGTAAAATACATACATGTACATGTGTATGCTTATGTGTGTAGCAGTACCTACATATGCATGTATGTGCACACAAAGACCAGAAAGGAAACATGCCCTAAAATGCTAATACTTCTGTATTAAAATTAAAAAAGCAACCTCAGGGGGGCGCCTGTGGCTCAGTGAGTAGGGCGCCGGCCCCATACACCAAGGGTGGCAGGTTCAAAGCCCGCCCTGGCCAAACTGCAACAAAAAAATAGCTGGAGTTGTGGTGGGTGCCTGTAGTCCCAGCTACTCAGGTGGCTGAGGCAAGAGAATCACCTAAGCCCAGGAGTTGGAGGTTGCTGTGAGCTGTGTGACGCCATGGCACTGTACCAAGGGCAAAGTGAGACAAAGTGAAACTCTGTCTCTACAAAAAAAAAATAAAAAAAGCAAGCTCAGATTCTTTAGTCAAGGTCACACAGCAGAGGCAGGACAACAGGTCTCCCAACCACCAGGCCCTCACTGGTGCCTCTCCACCCTTTCCTGGCTCCAGGAAGGCTGCATCAGCCACAGACCAGCTGTCCAGAGGTCCCTCTGCACTACCAGACATGCTAGGGAGCACTCACAGGATTGAGAAGCACAGTGAGGAAGAGTTCGCCCCCGTTGATGATCTTATCCAGCTCATTGGAGCCACCAGGGTACTCATTGTAGAAGATGGTGTGTGTGAAGAGGCCACAGGTCTGCCGGGGGAGGACCTGGGGATAGGGTGGGTGAGAGGAGCTCTGTCATCTCCAGGTACGGGTGGGAGTGGGAGGACCCTTCCTTAGGAGAAGGGCCAGGGTGCCTCCTCAAAAAGGCAGCCTCCATGTGGCCACATAGCCCTCAAAGACTCTCCTGCAAGACAGCCTGCAACATTCCCCCAGGCAAAGCACAGACCCTTCCTATTTTACAAACTTCACTGCTATTCTCTGTACAAAATGAGCAGGCCTAAAAGTAACAGAATGGGAAAGTTTCTGGAAATGTGGACTTTGCAGCAAGAATCACTGGTGCTCTCTATGGTAGCTCCTGGTTGCTCCTTGCAAGCTTTCTCACAGCATTAGAACCTTGCCTGATGGCCCTTGTGGTCACACTCTGGCTTAGTATTTTTATTGTCTGTCTTCCCTCATGAAACTGCGGGCTCCGAGAGAGGACGAAACAAGCCTGCTTTGTCACCACCTCATCCCCAAAGCTCACACGAGTGCCCAGTATTGAGGTGGTCTGTGGGTGGATGGATGGATGGACAGATGGACGGATGAAGCCACAAACCTTGCCTTCCCACAGCTTCCTATCCAACTGAGAACAACTTATCCTTCTAGCACCCTGGGCTAAAATCCTTAAAGTCATCCTCGACTTCTCTCTCTCCCCCACACCCTAGCCCTCATCTAACTCACCGTATCTAACTCATCTAAGTCCAGAACGTGACCACATCCCAAAACTGTGACCTGGTCCAAGCCACTGCCACTTCTTATCTGGAAGACTATAATACTTCCTCACTGGTCCCCAGCTTTGACTTTTGTCCCAACAGTCACTGCTCCATAGAACAGCTGGAAAGATGGAAATCTTTTTAAAAAATAAGTCAGATTGTGCCATTCAAAACTCATCCATCTCAGACTCAAAGCTGAAGTCCATCTTCTGGCTGGCCTTATGCAGCCCTAATAGTCTGGCACATCACCCCTCGGTCCTCATCTGCTCACCTCCCCTTGCTCACTACCCCAAGCCATACTGACCTTCTCACTGGCCCTCAAACACACCCAGGACAGCCTTCCTTAGGCCTTAGCACTTGCTGTTTCACTGTCTTGGATGCTCTTCCTTATATAGCAGCATGGCTTACTGCACACAAAGGCCTGCCCCCTGCCAGTAATCTCAACACTCTGGGAGAGGCCAAGGTGGGAAGATCACTTGAGGCCAGGAGTTTGAGGCTTCTGTGAACTGTGATCACACCACTACTCTCTAACCTGGGTAACAGAGCAAGACCCTGCTTCTAAAAAAACACAAAATAACTCTTCCTCTCTCCCACACTCCTTATCTCCCTTCCCTGCTGACTTTTCCACATGACATTTATCACCATCTGGCCATTATATACTTTACACATGTCTCCTGCCACTAGCATGTCAGATCTACAAAGGCAGGAACTTTTCTTGGTGTTAGGTACTTCCAGGTCTCCAGTGTCCAGAAGATGGACAGATGCATAGTAGCAGCTCAAGAAGTATCTTTAAATGAGCAAACGAATGTAGCAGAGCCCTGTCCTCCATCCTCATCAGAAACCCCTTTTAAGAATGCTCACTCCTCAATCCCCTGTCATAAAAACTAAGAAGGAGCTCATGAAAGAGGCCAGACTCGCAACCCACCTTTCTTGTGGAGGACAGCCACAGATGCCAGAGGAGGTAGCAGAAACTGGTCTGGAGCCCCTGAGCCAGCCAACCAAAGCCACGCTTCTCACAACAGTGCCTGGGTGCACGTGCATACCCACACACCCCTACAGGTATGCCGCCACTCTCCCACCTCCAGGCCTCACCATGATGCT
Organism: Loris lydekkerianus; assembly: GCA_963574355.1. Taxonomy (NCBI): domain Eukaryota; kingdom Metazoa; phylum Chordata; class Mammalia; order Primates; family Lorisidae; genus Loris; species Loris lydekkerianus. Next base: position 35,969 of record CAUYPK010025649.1, on the reverse strand, counting down.
GTTGTGGATGAATCCGCGACGGTAGCGGGCCGGCTTCAGGTGGGGGTACTCCTCCGTGCTGGTCACACGAATGCTCCATACCTGCTTCCAGGCCTCATATAGCTGCACGTGCACAGGGTACACACCCGAGTGATGGGGCGCCACTGCGTACCCCATGTCTGTGGGGATACCGTGTTCCTGGGGAGAGGACGACCAGGGCAGGGTGAGCATGGGGGTCCTTCCCCTTAGGCCTTAATCCCCCTTGTAGAATGGGAGAGAGAAATCAGAGGCCAGATGCTGGGCAGCTGGTCCAAGGCCTCAGGGTACAGATGAGGAAGCTGAGGCCTAGGAGGGAAAGAGATGGGCCCAGAATCTCAGAGTAACTCTCAGACTGGCAAAGTGAGGGTTAGAACCCAGGTCTCCTTCCTCTTGCCCCAGTGCAAGTGCCCTGCAGTGCAGAGGACTAGCACCCAGCAGTGAGGGACAAGGACAAGGCCTTTTCCTGCCTGCTCTTGCCTCCACTCGGCTGGTGGGCCTAGGCTAACCTACCTTGCAACCAGGGCTCAGTCCTCATCAAGCACTCTTCCAGCTTCCCAGAGCCTCCCACCTAGTAAGGGTGTCGTCTCAAGAGACAAATAGTCCTGGGATTAAGTCCTGACTGGACCTCTTAGGACTGGTGTGCCTCAATCTCTTATCTATAAAGTGGGGCTATTCTCCTGAGGATTCGAGGAGAAAATGGATATAAATGCAGTTTTCCCAGGGCCCTGGCACAGAGATGTTAGTAAAAATCTGTCAGAGCAAACTGTGAAAGCAGCGAGAGGCTAGCAGTCCAGACCCCCAGCACAGCCCCTAGCCCACCCGGCTCTGCCCCGTAGGGAATCTTACTCACGACAGCGAACTTCTTGTTCAGGGCCATCTGCTCGGCCAGCACAGACTGGTTGTGGAAAAGATGGGGCTGCATGTGGCTCCACATGTGGGGGAACCACCAGAACTCCTTCACATACGACAGCAGCAGGTCATCCCCAGCATCCTCAGCATCAGTACCTGTGGCCCAGCACAGGCAGCTCAGCCCAGCCCACTGGGCCATGAGGCCCCCTACTGTGGGCCTGTAATCAGGGGTGGGAGCACGTGCCCAGAAGGGTCTTCGAGCCCCAGCATGCAAGCAGACAGAGCCCCAGCAAGCCCTAGATTCTAGTCTACAGCATGCCCTTTACTCAGTGAGGGGCCTTAGCCAAGACCTTCTCCTCTCTGGGCCCTTGGGCCCCATCTGTACAACACAGGGTTCAGAGTTGGTGATCTCAAGGGCTTCTTCCCCCCCCCCCAATGTGTCTGCTCTGATCTTTTTCTAATGACCCAACCTAGGTCGTTTTGTCTCCTACCTACTGATTCATAGAGGCTCTCTGTATGGATACAGGATGCTTAGGTGTACACGCCCATGTACACACACACCCACAGGTATGTCACCTCCCTCCCACCTGGCAGCCCACTCACCATATATATCACTATATTAAGGGTTACGAATATAAAAATGCAAATAGGCTACACAGGAGCACTCCTATTCGGCTTGGGAGCTATGCTGCATATCCCCCATCCCCTGAATTGCTCACTAAAACCGTTTTGCCTGGAGTTGAAGAGAGGCTGTCCTCACTGTGGCCTGAGCAGAAGGAATGGCCACTGCAAATGACCGACTCATGGGCTGTTCCCTTCTGCACAGTCCTTGAAGGGCAGCAGATCAGTAACCTGAGAGCCCCAGAGAGGAAGTAAGGCATGAACCAAGCAACCTACAGCCCTCATCCTCAACCCTGTGACTCTAAAGCAAATTCAGGTCACTCGTCATCCCAGGGTAGGCAGAAATACATGGCATCTTCACTTTCTGTGCTATATGTTTCTGTGATTTTTTAAAATTCAGGCAATTTCTTTTATAGGAAGAAATAATACAAATAACTTTAAAATGTGGAGGTTAAGAAAGAGAAAAGGACTCCCGGGACAGCCTGGAAGGCCAGGGAGGGATCAGTGGAAACCACTATTGTTCTGGCTGCTGTCTGTAGTTGCCTTATCCCCCAGTGGCCTCCACCTAGGGCTGTGACTGCTCTCATTGGCTGTTAGCTCTGCAAGGCCAAAGGAGGAAAATCTGCTCCCAACGTAGGCTGACAGGCCCACCTGTTACCGTCATGGCACTGTGCTTTGAGGAGCCCCTGGGAATCGCTAGTGAGGCAGGGGCAGGCCCACCTACCTGTGTGGAAGAATTTCCCTGAGTAGCCCAGGTTGAAGGTGAAGTTTGGGATGTGTGTGCGTAGCTCATTCTGCATATCAAACAGGGCCTAGGGTAGACAAAGGAGAAAGAAGGGAGTGGAGGGAGGCCAGGAGCTCCCTACTCTGGGGTTAAGACTGCCCAATTCACAAAGCTGTTAAGAAACCTGTAAGAGCCTGCTATCAGGATACTCTGCAAACTGAAAGTCCTGGCCACACACTGGCTAGGGAACATGCACGCTCCACTTGTGTGGCCTGAGCAAGTTACTTCACCTTCAGAGCCTCAGTGCTCTCCTCTGTAAAATGAGATTCATAACAATATGCACCTGCCAGGGCTGCTGTAAGGACCAAGTGGGGCAAAGAACAGAGAGGGCTGAGCACAGGGCCTGGTGCTCACCAAACCTTGAACAAGCGGCTGCTGTTGGTATTAATTAAATCGCACCATACAGCCAGCACTGCACAAGTTAATGAAGTGACATTCACGACTGAGAGAAGGGCTCAGTTGTAATCTGATCTTGAGATTAAAGAGGAAAACACTCTGTCCTTTCTGCCTCACAGTGATGTTTAAGGCACAGGAGACTGGCTCGAGCAGCCCTTTGCAGTCTGAACTGAGCTGAGTGCACAGTAGAGGGCGCCTCTGTTTATATTTTTCTACTTGCATTCTATTTTTCTATTTGTAGATTCTATTTATATTCTTCTACAGAAATGGCTCCAAACTGCTATCATTCCTCACATTTTAAAAATGGGGAAGGCAGGCACGGTGGTTCACACCTATAATCCTAGCACTCTGGGAGGCCGAAGCAAGTGAATTGCTTGAGCTCAGGAGTTAGAGACCAGCCTAAACAAGAGCAAGACCCCAATTTGACCAAAAATAGAAAAGAAAAAAAATTGTTTTAATGGAGAAAATAAAGAACCAAAGAGGGCAATGCAAGAGTTCATGTGGGATAGAGTAAGTCTGGTAGTCTAATTTCCTCAGGGGGCCAACTCCAGACCACAGTCGCACCTGGACTTTTCCCAGAAAGGCAGCAAGGACCTAGGTTCTATCAGGAGAAAACAAGGTTGGACCACTGGAGGAAAATCCTACGTAGAAAACATAGCAATCTACTTTTCCACAGGTAAGTCATGGCAGTGCATGAAGACAGATCTAGAAGGCTAAAATTTTCTTTAAACAGGAAAGCCCTTGAGGGAATGAAATCTCAGGAGGAAACACGGTGCATGAAAACAGACTAAAGTGACACTGTCCAGTCCAACGGAGGCAGAAGTCTGGAAGACGGAGCATGGCTGTCTAAACACCCCCCTAAATCCCACCCCAGCTAGCCAGGCACCCCTGGGAAACCCCTGGACACCAGGAATAACTGAAAACCACCCATGTACCCTATCGTTTTATAGCTGAGGTTCAGACATGGAAACGGACTTGCCCAAGTCACCTCGTCAATCAAGGTCAAGTCGGGACTTGACTCAAATTAGGTCTTGACTCCCTGGCCAGTGTCTGCTCCTCACTCTGCTCTTTTCCTCTGGAAGTCTAAGGAAGAGCAGAGAACTCACTCCTCACAAAGGCAGGGTGATGAGCACCACCAGGACCTTCCTTCCAGGCCCCATGAGCAAGTCCTACTGTGATTTTAGGTGGTCAGAGAACACAGCACCAGTAAGCTTGAATAACTCAGAGAGAAAAGCATGCCTCTTAAAAGTCTCTTTTTAAAGCCTCCTACTAACATCAAAGAGAAGTCTTGGTTTGGTGCTAATACGTTTCTAACACTTGCTAATCTCCCATAAGAGAGGACAGGCTGTCAGCAGGCAGCAGAGTCTCTAGCATTTAATCCTCCTATTTTGTTTTCACTGGATTTATTGTTATGGTTGCCGTCTATTTATGGTGACTGATCCTGATTTCCCATTTACACTAGGTTGCCATCTCTGTTGCAAATAACTTTAAGTAAAACATTGAATAGATGGAAACTGTACTTTAAAGATTGCTTAACAGTCTTAATTTGTAGGCTTCCCTTTCACAGTGATAGTTCACGTGTGTATAAAATGTTTGCAATGTGCTATTACATATGGTTTTGTTTGGTGAACACTTTTTGAATTAGACATGTGCATCCTACTATGTACATATACCTCAGTTAAAACATGCCTGATGTCCAATCTCAACTCTCATTCTTGTTTTAAGAGTCTTGTAGGAGCTGTGACATTAAAATAAACTTTTTCTTTTTTTTTTTTTTTTAGAGACAAGTCCTTACTCTGTCTCCCAGGCTGCAATGAGTATGATTGCTCCCAGAGTGAGCAATCATAGCTCACTGTAACCTCAAACTCCTGGGCGTGTGGGATCCTCCTGGCTCAGTCTCCCCAATAGCTGGGACTATGACTAGCTAATTTTTTTTTTGTAATTTTTTGTGGAGATGGGGTTTCACAATCTTATCCAGGCTGTTCTTGAATTCCTGGCCTCAAGAGATCCTCCGACTACTGTGAGAATCATTCCGTAAGTGCTGGGATTACAAGTGTAAGCTACTGTGTCCAGCCATAAACATTTTAAGAGTTAAAAATTACATCTAAATTAAAAGGTGGATAAGTAACACCACGTAGCTCTTATCTTTGTGTTTCAGTGACTGGTTCTCCTCTTCCATAGACTGACATCTGAACTCTGCCTTCTAGGTGTAAAATCCCTCTATATTCAATACATGTGCTTAAATAAAATGTTAAATAATACTTGCTTCTAACAAGACAATTAATAAAAACCAACTGGCTGGGGTAGGGAGTAGGGGTAGGACTCTACGTTAAATAACTAACCACATAGGGGAGATACAGATCGGGCAAAGCCACGATAGCCTTGCCGTACCCGGGCTGGCACCCCCAGCCGTACCTTCACATCCTCCACCTTCATGCGCGTGCCCTCTTTGCCCACAAAGATATCATCAATGTCCACCAGGATGTAGCGGTCCAAAGGCAAAGAGAGGCGCTTCCCTGTGAGGAAGGCCACAGCATCAACAAAGACAAGCTTGTGCAGCCAGAAGTTGAGGTTGTTGCCAAACAGCACGCGCTGGATGCCGTCATGCAGGCCCAGGTCCTGGACCACGGTGGCATGCAGTGCAGCGTGCAGGCCGGCGTCGGCGCCCAGGTGCGGGATGGACTCAGACGAGCGTGTCTTGGCCAGCAGTACTGGCTCGTAGGTGGAGTGGTTCGACTGGAACACGGTCCAGTCCTCCCCTGGCAGCACCCCCTTCTCCACCTCGCTGGGCCGCGTCACATAGAGCAGCGGGGACTTGGGGTTGATGCTGCAGTCCTTCAGGCCCAGGTTCGAATGCAGGAACAAGGGAAAGCCCTTGAGCTGCGCACTCAGCAGGCTGTTCTCGTTGGCCTGCAGCCAGGGTGGAGTGGTAGGGGTGGGGAGGGGAAAGAGACATCAGATCAGGAAGCCCAGGGGACACAGAATCTCACAGGTAGACCAGTGATAGCAAAATCAACAATTTCCACCAACATTCATGGAAGGCTCACCATGGAGGGCCCTGTGTTCCTGTTTCCCACAATAATACACTGGCAACCACACATGACTCATTTACCAAAGCCTGGCACTGGATTCCGTGTACTTTGCATGCAGGAATGCTGTCAATCCTCCCAGTGACCCTGTGACAGAGGTACAGCCATCATACCCATTTTACAGACAAGGAGACTGAAGCCTGGAGAGGTTAAATCACAGAGGAAAGTCTAGAAGTCAAGAGAAGGGACTCTGCCAGACTGCTTGGCTTGAACAAGTTATGTTGCCGCTCTGTGCCTCAGTTTCCTCTGTTGTAAAATGTGGCTAAGAATAGTAAATACCTCTAGGGTGGTGGAGGATGATCAGTATTAATGCTGGCAAAGTAGTACTTAGAAGGACCAGTGGCATGATCAATTACTCATTCAAGTCTTCACATCAGCCTGGTTATCCCAATTCACAGTGAGGAAACAGAAGCTTGGAGGGAGTGCTGCCCTTGGAAGCACAGTGGTCATGAGGAACCATGGCTTGCACACAGGTCTAATGCCCACATACCAAATCACCAGGGTTGACCCCTGGCTGTGGCCACACAACCCTTTCTTTAAGAGAAATCTTAATGTGGATGCCAACAAAGGAGAGGTATCTGCCAGGAGGTGGGGGAGCTCCATAGCATCCCAATCCCCCAGATTTCCCTAGAACCCCCAAGGCCACCCCCTCACAGGAGTCCAGCTCCCATACTCGTCCTGCCATTGCTGGCCATGGTGATCTCTGTTTCCCTTCTCTTCCCTGGGCCCCCTGCTGCCCAGCTCCCTGGAGGTCTGCAGACAGTGTCCACAGCCCACCTGTGGAAGCTACAAAGTTCCTTTTCCCCAGGCTCACAGCCCCTGTTCCTTCATGCCCTCCATCCCTTCCTCATCTTCCCAGACACATGCCTCTGGAATGGTACGGTTTGTCCTTGTGCCAATTTCATTCTGTTGTCTTGGCCTAGCAAACTCTTGATCATCCTTTAAAATTCAATGCATGTGCACTTCTTTTTTTTTTTTTTTTTTTGCCGTTTTCAGCCGGAGCCAGGTTTGAATCTGCTACCTCCAGTATATGGGGCCGGCGCCCTACTCCTTGAGCCATAGGCGCCGCCCCATGTGCCCTCTTCTCTGCACTGGCTTCCTTGTGACCACTCTAAAGCCTCATAGTATTTCCTACCTCAGCTGCTACAACTTCTGTTCAAGGTCTCTCTCCACACCAGCCTGTAAGGGTGTGGACAGGGACTACATTTCTATTTTTTGACCCTTTGTGCCCACCACAGACTTGGTACTCACTGGGAGCACAAACAGCTTGATAAATAACTGAACTTTTTAAAAGAATAAAAGAGGAACAGATAGGTTCCCAGTACCTGGCTCATGGTAACTGTTCAATACAGGTTTCACATGTTCATTCCACAACTATTCACTGTGCCAGACATTGTATTAAGTGTCATTGACAGTGAGAAAAAACGGACAGCCTTAAAGTCAAGCAAAGAAGAGAGGCATCCATGAAAATCACAGGAATAAACATAAAATTTCAACGTAGCACACACACTACACAGCTTCATAGTTACAGAAGAGTAGATTAGGCTTGGCACCTGTAGCTCAAGCAGCTAAGGTGCCAGCCACATACACCAGAGCTGGCATGTTCGAATCCAGCTCGGGCCTGCCAAACAACAATGACAACTACCACCAAAAAATAGCCAGGCATTGTGGGCAGTGCCTGTGGCTCAAAGGAGTAGAGCGCCGGCCCCATGTACCAGAGGTGGTGGGTTCAAAACTGGCCCCCGCCAAAAAAAAAAAGCCAGGCATTATGGCAGGTGCCGGTAGTCCCAGCTACTGAGGCTGAGGCAAAAAAAATCACTTAAGCCTAAGAGTTGGAGGTTGCTATGACGCCACAGCACTCTACCCAGGGCAACAGCTTGAGGCTCTGTCTCAAAAAAACAAAACAAACAAACAAACAAACAAACAAAACAAGAAGAGTAGATTACTGCGTACAGTCAGTTGACCCAGGAGGCAAGTGAATGTACCTGGAACTTTTGAGCTAATTTTTAAAGAACAAGTAAGCATCACCTAGGGAAAAGGTAGGAACCAAGTTCCAAGTGCAAAGGCCCTGTGGAAGAAGAGGCATCAATATAATCAAGGAACAGCAAGAAGCTAGCAGAGTGATAAAAGGGGAAAGGAGGAGATGAGGCAAAAAGGTCAGTTGGGGCAGACCTGTAGGACCCTGGAAGCTTGACGTGGCAGCAGGAAGCCATCAAAGACTTCATCAAAGGGTTCTGAAGCCTGGCTTGACAGATTCCAATTTGCATTTTTAAAAGACATCTATGGAGTGGAGCAAAGCCAGAGGAGATGAAGGGCACATAATGAGTTTGGAGAGGGAGACAGGGTCATGTGCAGGGCCCCAAGGAGAGCTACTCAGGGAAGCACTGTATAAGGGCAAGCAGCTGAAAGGTGAGTGGGGTTAAAATCTCAGCTGAGCCTTGTGCCCTGGTGCAGAGCTGCACCTGTCCAGAAGGGTTCCTGTTACTACTCTCCATGCAGGAGTGCTTTTTCTACCCCCCAGAGAGGCTGTACAGGACTCTGACCTTGTAAACTATAATAACTACGCATGATTCTCCCAACACAGGAGTATCTGTCAGCTCCCCACCCTGTCCCTACCAGTCTTGGGGTAAGCCCCAGTACAGAGCTTGACCCTTACAAGCTACCTCCATGGGTGGGGTCTTGGTGTGTGACACACCTTTTGGGGGCAAGACACGATTCTAAGAGGGACTTTACCTAACAAATGCAATCAGTGTAACCTGGCTTCTTGTACCCTCAATGAATCCCCAACAATAAGGAAAAAAAAAGAAGCTACCTCCCTTAGCTCCAGGCATCCCATGACCCTAAGCCAGCACTGGCCAAGGATGGGAACTGCTTGGGCTACAAAGTGGTAAAAACAGTGGGGGCCAGAGACATTTCAGGTCCTGCCCATCACCTGCTAGGCCTTAGATGCCACACTGGACCAGGGGTGCTGAGGGATCCCATTTCAAAGCCCCGATCCTGAGCTGACTGCCAGACACCGGCAGCCTAGCCAGCTGCCCAGACACCAAGGAAGGGAGACAGCCAAGTCACTGATGGCCCACCCCAACCAGGAAGGGAGTGGGGAGCCTTGGCATTGCAGACGCTGGCCCGTATTGCAGGCCTTACTCAAGGAGGGGCAGGGATATGTTCAGAGTGGAAGTCCCTCCCATTTTGCACCCCTGAGGAACCACTCAGGAGACACCAAACCTTCTTAATGAAGCCACCCAGGCAGAGGAAGAAAGAGCTCTGATTTGGGAATGGGGAGGCAGAGATCTCATCTAGCACAGACTTCACTATTAATTAGCTGGATGACTTTGGGGACCTCACATCTCCTCTCTGGGCCTCAGGCTGCCCATCCGTCAGTTTGCTCTCACTTTATCTCCTGCAGTTGGGTTAGAAGCAACAAGCTTGACCTACTACAGGTTGAGTACCTCTAAATTGCTCCCAAATCCAACATTTTTGAGCACCAATATGATGCTCAAAGGAAATGCCCACTGGAGCATTTCAGATTTTGGATTTTCAGATTAAGGACGCTCAACTGGTAAGCAGAATGCCAACATTCCAAAATTCTTCTGGTCCCAGGTATTTTAGATAAGGAGTACTCAACCAGAAGGCTTGTCACTCTGGAAAAGCCATTTAACTTTTTGAGCCTCAGAGACTTAAAAAATAAAGTATCAACTTCATGGGGTAGTTGTGAGAATTAAACACAATCTTGTCTGAAAAGCAACAAGCTCAGTGTCTGACACACAGTGAGTGATCAATGAAAGAGGCCAGGTAGCCTCTGCTAGACTCTGCCAGGTGTGCCCCAGAGCACCTGTAGTTACAAGGTTGAGATGTGTGACAGTTCCAACAACTGAGGCTCCAGGCGAGGATGACAATTCCTCCCTCCAGGACCTCACAGGGTCACACACTGGTCAGGGTGACCAGACAGACAAGATGCTCTCCCACTGTGGCATTTGCTAACCTTGGAGATCACAAAATGTGATGGCTGCCATCTCTCAAGCGGTCCCAGGTACCAGGCACTGGCATAGTGCTTCACAACTACTGTCTTATCTTTGACACAACCCAGGCAGACACAGGGGTTACAAGCAGCCCCACTTACAGATGGGTTCAGTATCCTGCTCAAAGTCACTCTACTTCTACGTGACAGGAAGATGTGAACCTTTCTGGACTTTTGAGCCCCTACTCTTACATTGTCCTGGAAATCTAGTGTCAATGAGAACCAGAAAATAAGAGTCTTCAGATCCCTGGAGTCCACAAACACTCCCCATTTGGCAAGCCCCATGCATAGCACCAGAGCTGGTCTTGCAGAAAGAGCCCAACACCAGAGGGCAGGCATTTTTTTATTTTTTTTTTTTTGAGACAGAGTCTCACTATGACACTCTAGAGTACTGTGCCATCACAGCTCACAGCAACCACCAACTCTTGGGCTTAAGGGATTCTCTTCCCTCAGCCTCCCAAGTAGCTGGTACTACAGGTACCTGCCACAACACCCAGCTATTTTGTTTTTTTTGTTGTTGCAGTTGTCATTTTTGTTTAGCTGGCCCAGACTGGGTTCAAACCCGCCAGCCTCAGTGCATGTGGCTGATGCCGTAACCACTGTACTACAGGCGCTGAGCCAGGGGGCAGGCATTTGAACAGAAAATCACAGGCCGCTGCTCAAAACCAAGGAGGGGGTCTTATCTTATGCAACAGGGTAGGAAGAAGACAAAGTCCTGCAACAGCCACTGACCTGAGAGTGAGACTGAGCATGCCCCTCCCCTTCCTGGGCCTCCTGTTTACCTGTAGAGCAAGGAAAGGGGGCTAGATAGGGCCAAATGCTCATTGTACCAACTCTGCCCGAAGGCTGCAGCCTTCTGTGGAGCACTGTGCACTGCCTGTGGCCTCTAAATGATATATGAGGCTCCAGGACTCATCACACAGTGGTAAAGACTACAGCCTCTGGATCCAGACTGCCTGGGTTCAAAGCCCAGATCTATATTATCAGAGGTGCGGACTTAGGCACATTTCTTAGCCTCTCTTAAATCAGGAAGCTAGCCACCTGCCATACAGGATAGTTTATTGGCATGAAGTGAATTTATTCATATAAAGCATATCGACAGCACACAGCACCGAACAAACACTCAATAAATGTCGGCCATCCTGATATTTTCCAGGCCTGGGGCTCTGAACCAAGCTTAATGAAGTTCATGGCAAAAAAGAGTATAGAATCCAGAAGAAAAGAGAAAAACAATGAGACAGTCTGACTTGATGCCACTATGAAGCCATAAACCAGGCCAGCGTTCCCCTGAGGGTGCTCTGTGAAAGAAAGGGTTTTGTGATCAAGCCAGTTGGGGAACAAATCTCAACAGGCTGCTCTATTGCGGGACTTCTAAGGGCCTTCAGTTTCTTGGTTCACGGTACCTTTTCAGTGACAGAGCTTCCTGCTGCATTAGGGCATGAAAGAACATGCTGGGAGAAACCCTTCACCAGAGCGGCCCCCTCCCAGCACCGAACACAGGGCCCAGAGCACAAGTCAGTCGTGATGTTCAGCATGAGTGGGCACCCACAGTGGGCACGGCCACCTCTACGCATGCCCTCCTCATCCTCTCCTCACTCGTGCTGAGCAAGAGGCTCCTTTAGGACTCGTGCACTTCCTATTTCTTCTGCCTGGAAGGTTCTTTGCAGGAAGAGCTACAGGGCTCCTCCCCTCTCTTCCTTTGGGTCATTTAACAAAGACCCTTCCCTGGCTGGCTTATTCTATCAAAAATAGTGTCTAGCTCCCACACCCAGTACCCCCATGCCCTTCCCCTGCTCTGTGTCTTTTTGTATTAATCACCACCTGCCACATCCTATGTGTATTTGTTTGCTGCCTGTAACCCAGCCCACTCCCACTGCATTGATGCCAGCTCCACAAGAGCAGGGAATTTGTCCATCACCATCACCCCTCTGACCCCAGTGCCGAGCACAGCAAAGCACCTGGAACACTGAAAGTGTTCAGTAAATATTTGTTGAATGAAGGCAAATGCCCTCCAGACCACCCAACTAGAGTCCCAGCTAGCACCTGCTTTCCTCTCACAGGTGACATTCTCTGACCACAGCCTCTGGGTCCCTCCCACTTACCGTTCCCAACCTCCCCTCCTTGAGGACAGACTATTTCCACAACACCGTTTCAGTGCAGACCCCAGAGCAGCATCCCTACCCACCTAGGTAGTTGGGATCTCTCTCCTTTTTCCCAATGCAAAATGATTCTGGGTCAGGAGATGCATAAACTCCATACCCGCCATAGCTGAAAGGAACAAGCATGGAATGGACAGCCCAAACTGCCTAGGTCTGGATTCAAATCTCAGCTTCCCCACATACAGGCTATATAGCCTCAGATCAGTAACCTAACACCTCTAAGCACTGGTCTGTTTCATTTGCAAAATCAGGACACAAGCCCTTCTTGGGGAGAACTGCCATGACAGGTTTGGGGGCACCTAGCAGAACATGCCCCTCCAACCTTGCATCCATCCCCAAGGTCCCCTTCAGGCAAGTGCCTGACTATGCTGGACCCCGTGTTGTGTGGCAGGCAGTCCCACCACCATGACCCCCTAATACTTATAAAGCATTCACTAGGCACTAGGCACTGTGGGTCACACTCAAACATATAACCTTCCCAACAACCCAGGGAAGTAGGTGCTACAATCACACCCATTTCACAGATGAGAAAAGTCAGGCACTCAACTTGTGAGTGTGGAGATGGGGCTCTGCACTGCTCAGGGACCCTGCTTCCTGTGTACCTTGAAGAAGCCAATGATGCCCACACCGTAGGCCACACAGTACTTGTCCAGCAGCTCCCGGTTCCAGGCATCCAGGTTGACGTACTTGAGGATGTTCTCATAGATGATGAGGGCAAAGCGGCCACGGCCCTTGTCTGTGAGTGTGGGCATGTCACCCTTGCCTGGCGCAATCTCTGTTCGATACTTGAAGCGGCTAGACTCCAAGATGGCCACCACCTCCTGGCCCAGTTGCGAGTAGAGGCTCTCCACAAACACCAGCACCAACGGGTCCGTGCGGGAAGGGGCGGCTGCCTGCACAGGCTTGAGCGGCATCAGGCGACTCGGGGCCACCGGTGGCGGGTCCCCACAGTCAGGCTCAGGGGCATCGGCCGAGGGCTCAAGGCCCCGCTTCCAGCCATATAGGTAGTAGGCTGATACAAAAACGCTGAACAGACAGAAGATAAACAGCAGGAAAAGGACAGCCTGTGGGGACACGTGCCGACACAGCCTCCGGAGGCACGCCAGGGCAGGCATTCTGGCCCCGAGACCTCGGCCACCAGAGCCCAGCCTGCCCTGGGCACCCCAAGGCCCCACACAGGAGACACGAGAATTGTCCACTGACCAAGAAATTCACAGAGACTTGGGAAGTGAGGCCCTTGGTGGGCAGTGAGAGGGGAGGATCTGGGCCCCTGGCCCTTCCTCCCAGCCAGGGGCGCAGTCCGCAGGCTGGTCACACTCCTTCCTTCCTCTGCGCCCCTTTATGTCACCATGGCAAACCCCCTCGTGGTCCTGTGCAGAGCAGAAGTGCCCCAGGGTGTCAGGGTCTCCTTGGGGGTCTGGGCAGTGGGCCAGAGGATCCTGGGCAGGCCTTGGGATGTCGCATGACACTCACTCCATGGGGCCCACAGGGCTAAGGCTGTGGAGAGAACAGGAGAGTCAGAGGGTGGGCTTCAGTGTGTGATCAGCTGACTGAACACACACAGAACCTAACCAAGTTCTGCTGCCCAACCTAGCTGCGTGATATGAGACAAGCTCTTTAACTGCTCCAAGCCTCAGTTTCCCCATTTATCAAATGTGGCAAACAAATAGTGGCCATCTCAAAAGAGGCTGGATATTTAACAGTGGGTAGAAACAATCTTTATAAATGACTTTGAACAGTACCTAGCACCCAGTATCTACAAATAACAGTTGCTATTATCAGAGTCCAAGACTAGGCAAAAAAAAAAATCCAGCAGCAGGAAGGACAAAGGGAGACAACAAACACTTGCGAGGCTTGAGAGCTGGAGGCGGCATTCTATCTAAATCACTGTCAAACACCACGTCCTTACCATCCTCCCTTCACTTCCTCATCCATTTCTCCCTCTGAATGAGCCCAGCAGCCCCATCTGACAGATGGAGAGACTGAGTCTTTGGCACAAGCAGCCAAGCCAGGATTCACAGCCAGGGCTGTGAGGCAGCCATGCCTCGGCGGTGAGGGAGGGCCCCAGGTGAGTCACTGCACCCCTGAGCAGCAGTGAGCTCATCTATACAATCACCACCCCTGCAGCACAGGGCTGTGGCGGAGGGCTAACTGCATAGACGTGTCTGAGAAGCATGGCACAAGAAACATTCAGAAATGGCAGCTGTTGTATTAGCCCCTGATGCAACCAGGCATCGCTCATCTTCGGGGTCCAGGCCCACAGGGGTACACAGAAGCCCAGGATAGCAAGCAAGTGACCAAACAGCCAGCCTGAGTAGTGCCGACTTGCCATAGGATGGGCGGGGAGGCTCCCTGCACAGGGCCTTTTTCACCCCAATAGCTAGAAGTCTGGGTTTCAGCCTCTCCCCTCATTCCGAGCCCCCGCCCAGGTCAGGGTTGCCTGCCCTCAACTCACTGGAGGGAGCGGGTGAAGACCCACGTGCTCCATACAAAGACCCCAACTCCCTCACCTCAAACAGCAAGCCCACGCATGGCCCTCCAAACTCCCTTAAACATGAGTCTAAGCCACAGGGAATGAGAGTTCCCAGCAATCAAAATACCTTTCTGTCGGTCGAAGCTGCTGCGAAGAGCTCCCTAGGACCAGAATGGAAGGTTTGAGAGACTGAGCTGGGTGCAACCAGGGGGAGATTCAAGGCTTAGGTCCCAGCTTGGGGGTGAAGATCTTTGAAATCCTTCCCAGCCCCAAGACTATACGGTGTGTTTGGTGTGGGTACAGCAGATCCCAGACCCCACAGCTGCACTTCTAGGGACTCACCCTAGGTGTAGTTACTACACAAGTGTGTAAAGATTTCCCCACAAGAATATGAATCCCAGTGCTGTTTATAATGTGAATGCCCCATAACAGGATTGTCTTTAGAAATTATAATAAAGCATGTGATGGGATCTTAGGCAGCCATTTACATTATGTCAAAGAAGTACATTAGCATATATATTGTTAAAGCAGAAAGCATTTATAAAACTCTTTGTACATAGGGTCATGTTTTTGTTAACCTAATTTTTGTGCATAGGCTAGAAATTAAACACAAAGAAGCCTTAACAGTGATTATCTCTGGGTGATTTTCATTTTCTACTTTTTGCCTGGTAAATGAGGAGATGGCTGGGACAGCAGGTCTGGTCCCAGCTCTGCTATGAGGTACTGTGTGACCTCAAGCACGTGACCCTACCTTCGCTTCCTGCCTTTTAAAGGGAGGTTTAGGGCAGATGATTTCTGGGAGCTCCGACAGTCCATGTTTTAGTCCCCTCCCCGCTGAGTACTAACACCCTGGGGAAGGAGAAGCAGCCAAGAAAAAAATGCACCTACAAGGCAAGGGGAGTGGGGGGGGGGGGGGGGTTTGTGTGTGGGAGTGGGGGAAGCGAAAAGCATTTGGGAGAACAGAGGGGCACTTAACCTCTCTGGAGGGGGTGAGGGAGGACTGGAAAGGCTACCTAGAGGAAATGGCACCTGAACTGACCTGAACAAGAAGTAAGAGTTGGCCAGGGTAGGAGGAATGGCATGTGCCCAGTTTGGAGATAAAGGTATGAGGCACTTCCCAGGGAATCTCTGCGATTCTAGCTGAGAACAAGGCAAAAAGGTGCAGGTGTTCTGGGCAGAGCCAGGAAGGCAGAGGTGACTGGTCCTACTTAGGCCCAAGGTGCTCCATATCCCATTTACCACTGATAAGGCAGCCTGCAGACACAGCCAAGGTCAACACCTCAGCCTGGGGCCAGGACAGCAGCACAGTGGTGGGGAGGCATCCATATCCTAATGATGTCCTCCCCACGCTGGCCGCCAAACCCTAGTGAAGAGCTGAGTGGTCACCAGCCACTCCTCACTGCAGTCACTGGCCCTCCGACTATTAACATTGCAATCTACAGAGTCCCAGGCATCTGGGGGTCGTGGACCCCTGTGGGAGTCTGACAAGATTTTTCAGATATAAAAAATATGCACATTTAATAAAAAACTACATGTGGTTGCCAGAGGTTGGGGGATGTGAGGATGAACCAGTGAAGCAAAGAGAAATGTTCTGGCAGTGAAACTACTCTTTTGACACTACAGTGGTGGACACATATTATCTACATTTGTCCAAACCCAAAGAACATACAGCACCAAGAAGGAACCCGAATGTAAACTATGGACTCTGGCCAATAATGACGTGTCAATGTAGGTTCAACAACTGTGACAAATGTACCATTCTGATATGGCGATGACGGGGAGGCAGGATGCAGGGGGGCAAAGGCGATGGGAGGGCACAAGGCATATGGAAAATCGCCGTACCTTCCCTCAATAATGCTGCAAACTTAAATTGTTCTAAAAAATAAACGCCTTTTTCACACAGTGGGTGAAGGATAGTATGTACAAAAAAAAAAAAAAAAAATGTACACACACGCATTTCCACATTTACTGGAAAATGCAATAATTTCAAGGTGGGTGTTCAGAGCCCCCTGACAGCCCATACATGGACTAACATCCTAGATTAATGAGCCATCAGTTACATGTGCAGACTCCAGCCCAGGGGCTCCTTGTTTCAAACCCACCACCTAGTAGTTTGTGATCTTGGGCAAGTTACTTAACTTCTTAGTGCCTCCTGTAAAAAACAGAAAATTTTCATATACTTCTCAAAGTTATGAAAATTAAATGAGCTGATACACAAAATGCTCAGAACCACACCTGGCACACAGCTGCTAGTATCATGCCCCTTGTTGCTTAATTAACATACTCACAACTTAACTTACAAAGCACTTCCCTCTGGCTCATAGGTCCCTAGCTCTCTGCAGGCCTTGGAGTCAGGCAGGGGAGAACATGCTGTCTCCTGTCACAGCACAAGCACAAGGGCTGAGGCAGGTACGCCTGCTGCCTCCTCCCCTCACCACAAGCTTGAAAGAAAGCCCTCCCTTTGGAGGACATGGCATTCCCTCTGAGCTAGATGGATGGATCCATAGTTAGAAGCCAGAAGACTTAGGATAAGGTGGTAGCAAACCCCAGGCCAGACAGAGTACAAAATCCCCAGAGAACATAGAGTGAGAGCCAGTTGCTCTGTACACAAAGTGCTGACCACCCAGCTTACCGGCAAGAGAGGCCTCCAGCACAGTCTCACCACAATCCACCCTAGGCCTGTCACCAGCCATTCAAGGCCTTCCACACCTGCCTGTGCTACAGAACCCCTGTGGCTCAGGGGGTAAAGAACTGAGGGGGGCGGGGGGGCTTCTAACCCCCTTGGAGCCACCATACCCTTACGGACAACTGGGGCTAGGGCCTCAATGCCCCTCACCACCCTGGCTTGCTGGGCCCTGCTGACATCACCAGCCATTCCCCTGAACTCCAGCCTCGCCCAGCCAGTTACCAATCTCAGTCAAGCCTCTGGGCCTTTGCTGATGAAGTTCCCATTGCCTGGAATGCCTCCCCTAACCCCCTGGGATACTTACTCATCCTTCAAGATCCCAGTTCCAAAGTCATCATCCTCTGAAGTCATCTCCAGTCCCCACCCCCACTCCTGCCCCCAGCCCCATTCCTCAGACTCTTGCCTCATCCCTACACCACAGGGCAGGACCCTCCGGCCAAAACAAAAGCCAGATGTGTGTGTGTTATGTTCTTTGGCTTGCACGACATTTTTCTTTAATTTGAATTCGTTATTAACATTTTAAAATCCGGAGACTACGTAGAAATCAGAACTTATAACTTTCTCTTTAAAGAGGGCATGTTCTGGCGACGCTGGGCATACATCCTCACCAGAGAGCCCCCCTCGCACGGGCATCCTCCAGTTTGCGAAGTCATTGTCCCTCTCTACAGCCTCCTCACAGCCAACCTCCTCCCATTGCTTGGCTTCCAGCTCAGGCCCTGGGTGCACCTAAGCAGGTGATCTGAGATGACTAAACCTGGGGCATTTCTACACATAGGTCTACCTGCTGCTGCCCAGAGGACCAGGAATGACTGACCTCTGCCCGGCACCTGGCACATAGAAGTCCTCTGCAAATAACAGTTTCCTTTCTATTCCCTCCCTCCAAGCCTGGGTGCCTCTCTAGGGCAGAGACCAAGTCTGATTCATTGTGAAGATCCCACTTTTCCCACAAGCTTGTCCTTACTGAGGATATGAATGAATGAGCAGCTTTAGTATTTACAGACAAGGCAAGGAAAGCTCCAAGGTGAAGTGACTTGCCACATGGAAACCACTAAATCTTGACTCAAACAGGTTTCCTTCCTGACTCTGGTGTTTTAGTCCTCTATCAAACCCAGGGGTTTCTATAATAAAAATAATAACACCACCACTATAATTATCATCAATATTAATACTGCTACCATTCTTAGCCAGGCACGGTGCTCATCTCATTTACTCTTTACAACTAATGCTATCATTATCCACATTTACAGTTGATAAAAATCAGACTCAAAGAGGTTAAGTCATTTGCCCCAAATCACACAGTAAGTCAGTGGCAGAGCTGAAATTTGAGTCTACACCCCACAAAGAGTGGATAGCTCCAGAGTTTGGAGGGAAACCCTGGCTAGGGATAGGCAGGAACGTAAGAGAGAATCCCAGCCACCCAGCACCCCAGCCCTCAGGCAGGCTCCCTCCGCACTATTCCAGCCCTAGTCCAGCTTTCTCTGCCAAGGTACTGGGGATAATGAATGAGATGCTCTGGTTGCCATGGAGATGCCATGGCAATGCTGTACTTTGGGAAATGCCACGGTAACCGCGGCCACTGCTAGAGTTGAAAGTCACTTCTTATCCCACCCCCACCTGAAAATGCTCTGCTCCCTGCAATCCTCCCCAGGACACAGAGAGAAAGGGAGCTGAAGTACAAGGACCTTACAGAGCAAGCAAGCAAGTTGTTGAGAGACTGGGACAAGGAAAGGGGTCCTGCCTGGGCCCTGGATGAACAGATGGGCTCCAGGAGCTCCCGGAGAGCAAGCAGAGAGACTGAGCCAGCTGTGCCTTTCAAATAAAGCGTGCTCACTAACCCAGCTCACAGTGCCTACGTAACTTAGTGCCTACTGTGTGCAGCAGACTTCCTAGGAAGGGCAGCGTGCATCACACTATCTCACCCGAGCAGTGGCAGCATCACAGTTACAGGCTCAGACTGAAGCCAGCCTGCCCGGGCATGAATCACGGCTCCACTATTTATTAGCTCTGTGACCTTTGAGCAAGTCTCTCAACATCTCTGAGTTCCAGTTTGCCTCGTTATAATACAGGGTTTATACTACTGAATTACCTCACAGGGCTGCCACCAAATTAAAGAGAGACATATGTCAGACACAGAGCTCAGTGCTTGGCACATGGTAAGATAACCTAATAAAATGACTACCCATTAACAGATTTGGAAACTGAGGCTTAGGAAGGAACTGGTCCAAACCACATACCCAAATTAATAGCAGGTGAAGAAAGAGAGAAGGGAGGTCAGACTGAAACCAGTAAAGAACAAGAGAATGGGGTCCAGGAAGAAGTGAAATGTTGGAGATCACACTGCAAGTTGGGAACAAGCAAATGATCTGCTCCCTATTCCTTACTCTGAGTTTATTGAGCACCAGTAGGTACAAGCATAGAAGTAGGCACTGAAAATGCAGTGGCCACCAAGACCTTCCTGCAATGGTTTGTAGAGGTCTGTGGGCTCCCAAGTTTTAGGTCACTGGGGTGATGCTGCTGCAGGGTGAATGGGGCAGGTCCCCACATCCCCCAAATGCCCACCCAGCTCACGTTCTATTTCCAGACTGGGTCCTTCCTGACCGTGCCGTGCCCTCTGCAGGCCGCCCTCCCCCACACACATGTGAAGGCACAGACAAACTCACAGGGTACTGACAGGTTCAAACGGTGTCATCACAGGCATCAGGGACAGGACTGGGAGGTGGCTGATAGGCCGGCACAGGAAGAGCCCTGCAAACAGCCTCAAAAGTATGTGAATGGGTAATGAGGCTTGCGCAGGGATTCAATCCGGGGAGGAGGCAGTGGTGTGGCGGCTGCAGGCCCAGGCACTGGGAGCCCCACAGGCACCCAGGGCCACTCCCCACAGCTGATCTAGCCCCTCCCAGCCTGTCACACCCCCAGCACAGTCATACCACCCACCTACTCAGCCACACCCACAGCTACCCAGCTCCACCAGCCACCCTGCCACAGCCGGCCCCACCCACAAGATCCAGCCAGAGCAACAAGGAAAATCCTCCACATTGGCTTCCCAGCTGTGAGGGAGTTTCTCCAGTGCAAGCAATCACACCCCTGGGAGGCTGAGACCAGAAGCAAATCCCTTCCTCTGCTGGAATTCTCTGCATACCCCTTCCCCTACCACCCCTGCAGTGCCACCTGGCCTAGGGCCAAGCTGTGGCCTGTCAGTCAGTCTAGGGTAGCTACATCAGGGGAGGGGCTGTTGGAAGTCTGGCTCAAAGTCACAGAGCCACAGACAACACAGTCCACCTTATAATAAGAACTTGGGGACACTGGGGCCTGGAGAGGGGTAAGGCCCCCTTTCCCTTGCACCAGCTAGGCCAGACCTACCCCCACGTACTGTGGTCCATTTTCTTGTCTACTAAAACCCTGTCCCTCTTCCTCTAAAACCAGACTCAGCGGGGACTTGGGCCTTGCCAGTTGTAGATTTCAAAAGTCCTAGTTGAGGTCTCCTACTCTCTGTCCCACCATTCAATGCCAGGTGTCAGCAGCTCTCATGACTAGAACAACTAGAATGTTGGTCTCCCAACTTCACCAGACATTTTCCAAGGCGCACATGGTCTCCTACCCATAGTAGGTACTCAAGACTGATGTGCCCTTGCCAATTACATTCCCTTTATGAATCTGCTACAAGGCTGCCCCAACCTAAGTGCATTACTGTTAACTTCCGCTTACAAGACATGCTGTATCTGTATTATGTGCTGCTACTTCCCCTCTACCATAGCACCGCAACCTATATTCCCATTTTGCGTTGAGGAATTGATGCCCAGAGAGAGCTGGTGACTTGCCCCCGCCCACAGAACTAATGAGTGGGCAAATGTGAATTTCTTCCATCCCTCAGCTCCACAGCCCCTCTGTGTTCATCTAAGACAGCTGACACTGGCAGGTGTAACTCACATATCCCATTCTCTGCTCCCTTAGAATAGTTCTCTTTCTGTTTTGGTTTTCATCCACTTTATGTGTGTTTTAACATCACAGCAGCCTCCAATGATCGTTCTTGGAAGCAGCCCCATGAATCATCCATCAGTCAACAAGCAAACAAAGCATAAAGCGCTGGTTCACTCCCTGATTCTCAACTTGGGAACTGGGTCTGGGACCTGACAGGGAAGGCCAAACAAAAAAACCTCAGGAACTCAGACCTCACTTGTTGAGAATTTGTCTTTCTTCCAACGGGGCTTGAGTAGAGAGTTTACCTTTGTACCAGCTCTGAAGAAAAGGTTTACCAAGCAAACAAACTAGACAACCTAGGGAGAGCAGACTGTGTGGGGACAAGGCAGGTCAGGGACCAGCCCCCCTCCAGTCCCAAGGACAAGGTCCCCCAGTCCCACTGAGCTCCTCACACAGATCAAGGCTATCAGACCCACCACAGGGAATGCCATTCAGTGGCCCATGAAGCTTCCCAATATAGGGCTCCTCTTTCCACCCAAATACCTAGTCTGCCTACCGGAGTCAAATCCATCCCAAACTACTTTTCTCAGGCTCAGATCACAATGAAAAGGAACAAAACATTTCCCTCCAAATACCACAACCTCCCTTGCTGACACTACCCACCCCTGAATGAGCTCCTGCTAAATCAACTGGAGCTATGTTAGAAGCTTTTCCTGCTTTACCACTCAACTCCCCCAAGGCAAGAGATGATGTCAACTGCCATGTGCACTTTACAGAAAAGGAAAGGAAGGTTCAGAGAAGGCAAGCGGCCAACTCACAGTCACACAGCTGGGCAGAGCTAGGGCTAGGATGCCCCTTCCTCAGAGCCCCTGTTCATAACCCCTATACAGTCCTGCTGCCCAGCATTCAACACCATCCCTGAAGCATGTCTGATGCCCAAGACAGAAGCTTCCTGCAGGTAACCAGCCCCAGGGCTGCCGACCCAGCTTCTCTAGCAATGGCAAGTTTTAGCCTCCTGAGCCAAAGCCTACACTGACAGAGTCGGGCACGGGGGTCCCCAGAAAGGCATTACCTCAGCCAGAGGGACCCCAAATAAGAAAGAGAGGCCCACTGTCCCAGGGGGAAGGTTCATGCTAAAGAAGAAAGCAGCAGGAGTGAGGGCCAGGGCAGGAGACCTCAGCTAGCAGGCACAGCACAAAGGACAACGGTGACCAGCACGCCTCCTGGGCTTGGCACATGCCAGGCACTATCCCAAGCACTCCCCAATCCTTACCTTGTTTATTTGTCATGTATTCCTAATGAAATAAAAACAATTGTATGAATCGCACCCTGAGCTTCTCCCCATCTGCCTCCCCTGCGGAGGATTGGGAAATGCTGGTCACCAGCAGCCTTACCCTCTCCAACGCTCAACTGAGAGGCCACAGACGCCCCCTGAGAGATCCCAAGAAGCAGAAGCAGGCACACTCAGGGGCCTCCTCCTCGTGGATGCCACAGCCAAAGCCAAGGGGGCCTGGAATCCACAGCCTCCTGGGCCCTTCCCAGGCTCTGAGCCCTCAGAAAATGAGAGGGAGTGTCCCCCTGAGTGAGCCCTGCCCCCTCACTCCCTGTGTACAAGACCCTTCCCGCTCTACTTCTCAACTGTATAACACAGATGTGTGTGTTGGGGGGGGGGGGGGAAGGGTACAGAATGCTTTGAGAATCTAGTAACAACAGTTAATAGACTCTCTCCCCTGATACACAAATTCAGGGTGGCTGGGAACAGCCCCTACCAAAAGCCAAGCTAAGAACATGGAAACTCTTTCAGGGGTGCCTCTGGCTTTGACAAGCTATGATTCTCACAGTCCAGAACATCTGAGCACTCTGGGACCTCACCATTCCAGCTTCCCCTGGGGCCCTGAAGTAAATCTTTAACTCCTGGACCTACTGGCTTCAGATGGATTTGTGCACTTGCCCAGCAAGTGCCCAGTTGGAGAAGCCACAGAGAAAGAGCCCTTGCTCCCACAGCCTCCTCCTCCTCCTCCATCAGGACTGGCCAGGTCAGCTCTGAGCCCTCTCCCTGGGCAGCCCAGCACCGGGACGCTCGAGGAGCTGCCTACGAGCATAGACAGGACCCGGCACCAGGTCCCTCCTGGATAAGCAAGTGCAAACACAAGCTGTCAGTGCACACACACTCAGACCTGGAAGGACTGGACAGGACAGGACACCAGGGACAATGATCAGAGGGACAGGAGCCAGGGAGAACAAAGCAGACCCACCGGAGCTCAGGAGGTGGCTGTGTGGCTCCTCTTCCCCTCATAGTGTCCTCATGATGGCTGAACACTACTCACTTAACAGGGCTGCTGCACCTAATCCCAGAGCTAGGACAAATGGCATTACTGTCAACCCAGTCCCCTCCCCGGGAGGGAGGGAAGAAAGAGGATGGGAGGGAGAGGGGGAGGAAGGTAGCCCTAGGGCATCCTGAGCCACCAACCACTTTCCAGAAACCTCCAGCCCACCCCTACCCCACCCCTGTCACCACCTCCCTTGTCAGACTGGCCAGCCCCTATAGCCTACCTCCTTAACCTCAGAAAGAGGATGTATTTCTCCAACTTTGCCCCATGCTCAGGCAGGCCCCTGCATGGAGAGGCCCTCCCTGGCAGAGAAGCATGTCCCTGACCTCATGCCAGTGTCCTCTGTTCCCTCTCAAGACAAGTGGCAGCCAGAGTGCAGGGAACCCTGGCTGGCAATAAGGATAACAGGGTTCTGTTTCCAGCTCTGCCTGACTTCCTATGCAACCTTAGGGAAGGCCCTTCCCCCTCCAGACCTCAATGTCCCCACCTATTCTGAGAAGAGCTATCCTGATAGTCCAGCTGATAGCCTGATAGCTTTTGGCCCTGCCCCCACCCCAGCTGAGCTGCCAGGCCCCTCCCATTGCTCCACCCGACAGAGGAGGAAGAAGGGTGACAGGCAAAGGTGTGGAGGGTGTCAGAATCCATGCCAGAGCATTGAAATGCTAAAGCAGACAGGGCCTTACAAAGCTGAGGCCCAGAAAGGAGAAGCAGCTTGGCCTGACAAACAGTAAGCTGGAAAGGGGCCAGGCCAGCCTGGGTTGCACAGCCATACTTACTTAAAAGTAAAATACTTAAAAGTGTCCACCTGGGGCACAATTATAAGAGACTTTACCGGCTCGGCGCCTGTAGCACAGTGGTTACGGAATCAGCCA
Organism: Loris lydekkerianus; assembly: GCA_963574355.1. Taxonomy (NCBI): domain Eukaryota; kingdom Metazoa; phylum Chordata; class Mammalia; order Primates; family Lorisidae; genus Loris; species Loris lydekkerianus. The sequence continues at coordinate 11,756 of CAUYPK010025649.1, read as the reverse complement.
CATACACTGAGAGTGGTAGGTTCAAACCCAGCCAGGGCCAGCTAAACAACAATGACAACTGCAACAAAAAATAGCTGGGCATTGTAGCCGGCAGCAGTGGTCCCAGCTACTTGGGAGGCTGAGGCAAGAGGACCTTACCTAACAAATGCAATCAGTGTAACATGATTCTTTATACCCTCAATGAATCCCAAACAATTTAAAAGAGAAAAGTGTCCACCTGAAAAGGCATTTGCCTTCATCGAGGATGCCAAAGAAGCATAAGACAACTTGCTAGTGGTACAATTTCAGGCCCCCCCAGAGCTGCAGGAGGAACAATGTGGGGTTGAGGATAGAGACTAGGCTGACTTTCCAGGCCCCTTGCATCACACGATGAGGGTGGCCAAGGGTCCTGCCAGCCCCAGGGAAACCCTTGGAGCTCCTTCCAGGGATTAGCAGCCGTGGTCACCTCCTAAGAAGTCACCTAAGGCCCAGCAGGCAGGCCTAGCAATTGTCTAGGAAGACTGACCCAGGTAGACATCCCTAAGACCACTCCATTCTGGAAGATGACAAAGCCTTAAGAAAACTGATAAGCCTTCAGGCCCCATGGCCAGAGAGGAAGCAGGCAGGAGGGGATGACATGGAGGAAGGGAAAAGCTTTGAGGCATCTGGAGCAACAGAAGCCCCCTAATCTCCTGGAGGCCTGGCAGGCATGACAAGGTGCCTGCTGAGACCAAGGGGCTTCACCAAGGCCCACATGAAAGCAGCCTGTTTCTCCAGCCTCACTGGGGCTTGTCACTATGACAGGAGCCTGCTGCCAACATGCCTCAGGTATGAGGGACTCTTCACACTTATATGGAAGTGCAGCTGGGGGCAGAGAGGAGGCACGAGGAGGGTAGGTAAGCAGGAGGGCCTCCCCTTCTCTAGAAACCCAGACAGCTAGAGAGCAGGACACAGTAAAAAGTGTCACATGCCTGCTTCAGGCTCCTTCAAAGGGCCCCACAGGCCTCGGTGAGATCCTAGAGCAGCAGTTCTCAACCTGTGGGTCGTGACCCCTCTATAACAATGAAAATACATCCTACATATCAGATATTTACATTACGATTCATAACAGTAGCAAAATTACAGTTATGAAGTAGCAACGAGAATAATTTTATGGTTGGGGGTCACCACAACATGAAGAACTGTATAAAAGGGTCACAGCATTAGGAAGGTTGGGAACCACTGCCCTACAAGATGCCTCACCAGGATCCTGAACAGTTCCCAGGGTCAGAAGACCAGAGTTTGAGCACTAGCCCAGGTTTGGAGTCAAGTGAGGCGAGTGAGGTGTCAGGGCAGCACCATGGTTGAAGAAGGTGCTCACTCCCTGTGGATGCAGCTGCTGTCAGCACCACAGCACAGGCACCTCCTGACACCACACCTAGATGGCCCACTCGCCTCCTCCACTCCCAGCTTTGCAGCAACCCGCTTGGGACCTCAGGCAAACAAGCACCACTCCTTTCTAGGCTTTGCTTTGTTCACATAAAATGGAATCACGAAACTGGGCTGGGGACCTGAACCTGTAATCCCAGTTTATGAAGGCTGATGTGGGAAGATCGCTTGAGCCTAGGAGTTCAAGTCCAGCCTGAACAATACAGCAAGGAAAAAAAGTAAAATGTATTTATTTTAATTTTCATTTTTTTTTAGAGACAGGGTCTTGCTTTGTTACCCAGACTGAAGTACAGTGGAGCACTGATGGCTCACTGAAGTCTCAAACACCTGGGCTCAAGCAATCCTCCTGCTTTAGCCTCCCAAAGAGCTGGGATTACAGGTATAAACCACCACACCTTTTACTTTTGGCCAGGTGCAGTGGTTCACACCTATAATCCCAGTCCTTCGAGAGGCTGAGGCCAGAGCATCACTTGAGGTCAGGAGTTTGAGACTAGCCTGGGTGACATAGTGAGACCCTCATCTCTACAAAAGAAATAAGAAAAAAATAAGCTGGACATGGTAGTGTGCATTTATAGTCCCAGCTGCTCAGGAGACTGAGGTGGGAGGATCACTTGAGTACAGGAATCTGAGGCTACAGTGAGCTATGGTCATGTCATTGTACTCCAGGTCTAGGCAACAGAGACCCTATCTTAAAAAGTAAATAAATACAATAAAAAATGAATTAATTTTAAAAATGGAATTGTGGGCAGCACCTGTGGCTCAGTCGGTAAGGGTGGCGGGATCAAGCCCGGTCCTGGCCAAAAGCTGCAAAATAAAAAATGGAATTGTGCCAGTTGATCCCATGATCTAAGCTGGGTGATTCTGTAGGGAGCCAACTGTCCTCTATAGCAAATTTCCAGAAACAGGCACAAGGGTCCTAGCTCTTTACCATGGATAAACCAATCTGTCACCATGTTCCACACAAAATGCACATTATACAATTACACACACACACCCAGGATGGTGTGTGTCCACCCTGTGCTGGACCCTTTGCTAAATGCTGGGCCTCTACTTCATCAGAGCCTCATTTCACAAATGTTGAAACTAAGGTTCATGGAGGTTAAGCAACTTGTTCAAATCCCCAGTCAGGAAGTGCCTCCCTAAGATTCGAACCATCATATGTCTGACTCTTAATCCCCACACTCCATAGCATCAGTCACAGAACTCAAAACCTACCCAGGCCAGGAAAATGCTGTCAGCTCTTTACACCTCCCACATTTTCCAGAATATAATGCCTGGGCTAATGAGTAGGCAGGCTAGTGGTCAGTCAGGAGCAGGTGGGAAAGGGATGTCCACGTGGGCACTGGGCATTCCACAGACCCACAAGCCTCAAGCCTGGCCTGTTGTCCAGCACTGTGATTACAATGCCCTCATTGCTATCAACATACCACTGTCATCACTGGGTCATTTTTAAATAAGTGCCCAGAACCAAAGCTTTTTCACAGGCATTGCTTTGGCATTACACGACAATTTATAAAAGTTTAGTGGGGATTTCTTGCCCTTTTCTCAGAAGAGGAAAATGGGTTTCCCAGAAGATAAGTGACTTCCCAAGAAGCACACAAGGAGGCAGTGTCTAAGATGAACTTGGGGCCCACATTCTCTGCCTCCCTCCCTGTCGAGGGCTGGGACTGCTCCTCAATGCTCTCGACTTTCCAGGTCAACCAGCACATTCAGACAACAATGACCATCTTTGAGAATTTACTTGGCATCAGGTATTGCACTCAACACTTCACATACCATCTCATTTAACCATCCCAACATCACCATAAATTAAATATGGCATCTGTTTCCATTTCACAGACAGAGATACTGAGGCTCAGAAATGTTATATATCATGCCCAAGGTCACCACATCAGAAGGGGCAGAACTGGCATCCTAACAAGCTCAGTATGCCACTGAGCCTTGGACCTAAGCTTCTGTGCTGGGCCGGGCGTGGTGGCTCACACCTGTAATCCCAGTACTCTGGGAGGCCAAAGTAGGCAAATTGTCTGAGCTCACGAGTTCAAAACCAGCCTGAGCTACAGTGAGACCCTGTCTCTAAATATGGCTGGGCATTGTGGCAGGAGCCTATAATCCCACCTACTCAGGAGGCTAAGGCAAGAGAATCACTTGAGCCCAAGAATATCAGAGCCCAAGAGTTTGAGGTTGCTATGCACGATGATGCCACAGCACTCTACAGGGGGTGACAGAGTGAAACTCTGTCTCCAAAAAAAAAAAAAACCTTTGTACTATTTAACTCTGTCTGGGAGACTCTGTCACAGGCAGTTCCTGGAAGGGACAGGAGGCAAACACACCAAACAGTATGTGTGGCTGGCAGGTTATGGCATGATTATGATAACAGAAGGACAAACAAAGCTCTTAGGGAGCCCACGAGAGGGAGGCTGTTATAAACATCCAGGCAGAAGGCCAGGAGTCTAAGCAAGGAACCTGGGAACAGAAGGAGGTGACAGATATGAGGGAGGAGGCCTTGAGAGACCTTGGTCAAGTGCCTTGCTCTCTCTCCACCTCAATTTACCCAGCTCTTAAGAAAAGTACTGGGCCAGCACCTGTGGCTCAGTGAGTAGGGTGCCAGCCCCATACACCGAGGGTGGTGGGTTCAAACCTGGCCCCAGCCAAGCTGCAAACAAAAAAATAGCCGGGCCTTATGGCAGGCGCCTGTAGTCCCAGCTACCCGGGAGTCTGAGGCAAGAGAATTGCCTAAGGCCAAGAGCTGGAGGTTGCTGTGAGCTGTGACCCCATGGCACTCTACCCAAGGTGACAAAGCGAGACTCTGTGTCCAAAAAAAAAAAAAAGAAAGAAAGAAAGAAATGAAAAGTCCCTGGAATACCTCCAAAACCCATTCCATCCCTAAAGACCCTTGGTCCCTAGGAAAACAGGCAGTCCTGGTGGCAGCTGGGCTATGAGCCCTGAGGACTATGAAATGTCCTTGGCTGTCCTGGCACAGCTCAATTGCTGGGAAATAGGCCTGCAGAAGCATAGGGCTTGGCTAGCATGCCTGGGCACCAGTGAAGTGTAGATCCTGAGGGGGCCACATTCCGCCCATTGTCAACCTCTCCACAGCTCCACTGGAGCAAGCACCACACAGCCTGGACCCAGCCCAGGCACCCAAGTCACACTAAGTGCCCAGGGGAATGCCACTCTAGGCCCTGCCCCACCAACCCTGTACAGATCCCTACATTTAACTTAAGTCCCCTCAATGTTACCCATGTCCAAGTCCAAACCCCTCACTCCCATTTCCCGAATGCCAGCCCCTGGGTTGTAGTGTCAAGGAGTCCTATGAAAGACCTTAAGGAAAATGACCACGCCCATTGCTGAGGCACCTGTCCCAGAAGCTGCCCATGTCCAGGCAATAAAGACCCTCGACTGGGGAAGGGGAGAGAGTCCACTAGGGTCAGTCTTCAGTTCTCTTCTGGAAGGTGGAAAGAGCTCAGGGACTTGCTAGGAGGGCTTAGCCCAACTCTCCCACTTATAGCCACTATCAAACCACATGCCTGACATGGTCCTGTTTAACAACCTCCCACCCACTAGGCAAAGCCCCCTAATCTGAGTGACTTCATGGGTCACCACAACAGCCTCTGTTAACTGGGAGTGCTATGTGCCAAGGCCTTTGCTAAGTGCTTTATGGACATTTTCTCATTTAATCCTCACAGTAACCCTGTGAAGCAGCTGCTATAATTGGCCCATTTTTACAGATGAGAACACAGTGGCTCAAAGAGGTTATGTCACTTGCCCGGAGTCTCACAGCCAAGCATCACAGGAGGATTCACAAGTATGCCTGCCTGACTCCATCCCCAGATTCTTAACCACCAGTGCTGTGCAGCCTCCTCAAATGTTCCCTATCACCCTCAATACCAACACAACACTTCTGCATACAGGAGGGGAAACCAAGGCACAGAGCTCTCTCTGTTGGTAGCAAAGCCAAGAAAAAGCCTGCAGCCTCCAACCTCCCTTCCATCTTCCTCCCCAAGGAATTCCCACCCACAAGACTTGCCAGACAGAAGGGCTGGGACAGGACCGCCACTGTGACAATGGGAACTCAGAATCTGCATTTTTCCTCTGCCCAGAAGGAAAAGGACCAGGAGGAGGTCTACAGAAAGGAAAAAGGACACAAAGGGACCAGGACACATTTGTTCTTACAGAATAGCCTTCCAGAGTTGGGAAGTATTCTGCAGAGTCCCCTCACATACCCCTGCAGGAATCACCCTCACACTAATGGTAAGAGCCAGGGCCCAGGACCCACATGCCCATCACTAGTATAGGTCCCAATCCAACAAAGCTAACCAAAACACTCAGTTTCTGCCGCCAGACCTGCCTTCCCTGCAGCCCTCCCTGTCTCAATAAATAGCAACCCTGTCCTTCCAGCTCCTCGGGCCAGAAACCTTGCCATCAACACCCTCTTCTCCTCACACCCTACCTCTAATCCCTCAGCAAATCCCAACAGCTCATCCTAAAATAAATCCAGAACCCAGTCCTGGGTTGCCTCTCCCACTGTCCCTGTCTCTGACCAACCTGTCCTCTTTCATGGTGTGACTACGGCAGCCTCCTGGCCAGTCCTCCTACACACCGCCTCACTTGCTACCCTCCACATGGCAGCACTAAGATCTCTCTAAAATATGTCAGAACAAATCGGCCCTTGGACCCAAACCGTCCAGCAGCACCCTATCACTCAGACTTCAAAAAACACAGTCCTCTCAATTGCCAAGAGGCCTACCTGATGTGTCCCCAGAAGCCCTCCGGCCCCATCTCTGACCACAGTCACTTAATCCTTCCACCCAGCCATCCCAGCCTTCTGGCTGTTCCTCACATCACCCTGCCCCAGGCCCTCCCGCCACAATGCCTCTGCTGGCTGAACCCTCTGCCTGGGAAGCTCTTCCCAGATCCTTTGGCTCCCCACCTCCCACCTGGAGTCTGCTGCCCTCTCACCAGGCACCATCCCTGACCACCCGACTGGCAGGGAAAATCACATTTTCTACCCCCATTCCAGCTTTATTTTTCTTACAGGCACTTCTCGCCATCTGAGGAACAGACATATCTGTTGGTTTGATGGCTCCATCCTACCATCAACCAGTAGAAGGTAATCCCCAAATCCAAATAGCAACTTGATCTCTTTGCTCAGCACCGTGCCCTAGTACCTAGAAAGGGGCCTGGACCAAAGTGATGTTTAATAAAGACTGATGAATAAGAAACTATTAATATTACCTCCCTAATCTGAACCTATTTTTTGGCCTCTCTCAGCAATCATCAGGGTTGCCTGGGAGCTGATATGACACTCCACATGGGCCAGCTGAAACCCAGAGAGTTTTCACATGACCAGCTCCCGGCCAACCCCCAATCCTGTTCTGGAACAAATGACAGTTTGGGGCAATGGACAGGACTTTCCATTTGTCACTCTGGTGCCTTTGCCCAGACTTTTGTCCACCAAGGGAAAACTTCTGGGTGCTCACACCAGGATCACTACTGGGTTGCCACGGCCCTCCCTCACAGCCTACTAGTGTTGGCATGGGCCTGGCATCTACCCAGTGCTGTCTGCCTCAGGCTCCCAGCAAGAGGAAGCAGAGGAGGAAAGCTGTGCCACGTCCACCCTTCTCCAGTGGTCAGCAGGGGGGCCATCAGAAGGAATCTTTGTTCTTAGCATAAAAAGCATGAAGCCCAATGCCAGGCGGAAGTAAGCACAGAAGCAGCTGGCCCATCAGAGACAGTTCAAGGAAAAAATAAATGGAATGATGGATGTTAAGTGGTAATTTGCACACCCAACAGGTTTCATGCCTCCAGGGCAGCCGTGACCATGGTTTACTTTTCCAGGCTCTAACCAGGTGGTCACAGACAATGAGATGGCTGTCCCAGCAGGGTGATCTGTCACTGCCCCTACAGAGGAAGATGGGGCCAAAGGAGCACCTGGCCAAGATTCAGAAGACCTGGGGTCCCAGTCTAACTTTATACACACTCATATGTGACATCAGGAAAGTCTCCTTCCTGTGTCGGCAGTTCACACAGCTGTAAAAAGCTTGTTAAGGCCTGCACTTGACATCTCAGGCTGCCTGAGACACAGTAGGGGAGCCCCTCAACCTATAGCCAGATCGATAAGCCACACAGGCCAGGCTCCCCTGTGGGCCTGATAGCAGGGCACAGCCCCTGCCCACTTTGACACAAGCTTCCAGCCTGCCCTCTCCCCTGGATCGGAGTACTCCTCTCCCAAGCAGTTACCCAATGTGAGCTTGAAACCCCTCTGGACATGGCCACATGAGGGCCAGGACTGGCAGCTCTTATCCTACCCAGATGCTGGCACCTGCCCTGATCTCCTGTTATCCTCCCGAAGGATAACAAGGACCTCAGCCACAACAACAGGGAGTAACCCAGCATGTTAGTGTGGAGGACAAAAGGAAGCCCAGAGAGAAGAGGCATGCTGATGTCACCCAGCACATGGCCACCCAGGTCCTCCCGACCAGCCCTGGGCTCTGTGCACTAAGACAGGGTCCTCAAGGCATGATCTATAGCCCTCCAGGTCTGAATCTTCTGGGGGGAGGGGAAGGTAAGACCCTAAACCAGGGGTGTCCAACCTGCAGCCCATAGGCCGCATGCAGATTATCTGAGGCCTGTTTTGCTTATCTATGATGTCCAGATATGGCCAAAATTACACATAGACCTTTTTTTTGCTCATCATCATTTGTTAGTGTTTGTGTTTTTAATGTGTGACCCAAAGACAACTCTTCTTCTACTAAGGTACAGCAGGAAAAAAAAAAAAAAAGGTTGGACACGCCCGCAGCCTAGACAGAAGGAATAGGGAAGGGGAAGGGGAGAAATGAGATAGAAATCTGCATTTATTTTTTGCAAGCTTCCTGGGTTTTTCTTACACCCAGAACCATTGCAAGCTCTCGGCTAAGATCTCTAGGAGGAACATCTTATCAGGCCCCGAGGGATAGTTAAGATTTCAATTAAGAGTCAAACAAATTTTGAATGGTCAACTAGACAAAGGAGCTGATAGATAAAGTAACATACTGTGGAAGGATAATCAAGAAAGGCAAATGGGGGCAGTGCCTGTGGCTCAAAGGAGTAGGGCACTGGCCCCATATGCCAGAGGTGGCGGGTTCAAACCCAGCCCTGGCCCAAAACGGCAAAAAAAAAAAAAAAAAGGCAAATGGTGGGCTTACACCTATAATCCTAGCATTCTGGGAGGCAGAGCCGAGTGGATCGCTTGAGCTCAGGAGTTTGAGACCAGCCTGAGCAAAAGTGAGACCCTGTCTCTACTAACAGAAAAACCAGCCAGGCATTGTGGTGAGCACCTGTAGTTCCAGCTACTCAGGAGGCTGAGGTAAGAGAATTGCCTGAGCCTAAAAGTTCAAGGTTGCTGTGAGCTACAATGAGGCCACAGTACCCTACCCAGGGTGACAGAGTGAGACTCTGTCTCAAAAAAAAAAAAAAAAAGGAAAAGGAAAGCCTATGATTAATGAACATCTGAATTGATCCATACTCCTTCGGCCTCTGCCCCAGAACACAGAGGTCTGGACCCAATAACCTCTGAAGGCTACTAAGCCCAGTTCTCCCTTCTCCTAAACTCCTACAAGCCCCCTAGGAGAATGAAACCTGGAGACAGCTGCAGGTGAAATGATCCTCTTGGTCCTCTCCTTTGGTTACACTGCAGCACGGAGGCGACACTTTCAGGCACTGTTTTATCCACAGCTTAAGAAGCTGCCTGGGTCAGTAGCTAAGCAGCCAGAGCTTATCTGGGGGCAGGATGCCAGGGCCACAGGGCAGGCTGATCCAGCGTCCTCTAGTAAATGGAACCTTCACAGCTGGCAGGGACAGACTGCTGCCATGCCTTCCTTCACACAGGAAGCATTTATTATGCTCCTGCTCAGTACAGAGCCCTGTGCCTATGCACAAGGCTTCCAGGGACACAGAGGTGAGTCAGCCTCCACTCCCCACTGCCCATAAAGAAACAACACAAAAGAGAAAGCAGTCCATACCTTAAAGGACAGGGCTGCAAACTTAGATGCCTCCAAGGACCTGAAAAACCACGTAAGTATATGAAGTAGCTGGAGATGGGGCAAAGTGGAGCATACATGCCTCATCACCAGCAGAGTACGGGCTCAAGAATTTCCTAGCTTCCAACTTTTGAAGTAAAGTCTGAAGTCTGGATTTTTATGTAAAACCTCCTATTGGCAACCAGCTCAATATCTGGCATGGGCCAAACAAAATCTGCCCATAGGGCAGATGGTGGCCTGCCAGTTTGTGACCTCTTGTTTTCTTAAAAGGAACAGAGAACACACCGTGGAGCTCAGTAGGGGCCAGTTCCTTGCAGCTGAGGTTTTAGGGAAGGCTTCTTGGGAGAGGAGGCATTGAAGCTGGGCTGCCTTTCAGGGAGGGAATCCTGGGTAGGGAGTGGGATATACCTACAGGACTCATGGGCAGGAGCTTCCTGGTCCTACCAAGCCTTCTAGAGGACCTGCTTTCCCCCCCCAAAAAAAGAGGCACCAAAGGTATCAGCTCTGTTCTGTCTCCAGAGTGCAGGAGGAGGGGCTGCCAGCCCAGCAAACCTCAGACTAAATCAATCGGTAGTGGCAGAATAGCTCAGGTCCAATTTCATCCCTGGAGCTTGAGGAATGGGTCAGCTAACAGTTCCATGGGGGAGAGGGAGAAGAAGAGACAATGGAGGGACAAAGGAGGCTGAAAATCCTGCCTGGCCAGGCCTGCTGGTTACATAACCCTGCCTCAGGACAAAGCTAGGGAGGGCCTGGGCTAGGGAGTCCCAGAATGCAGAAAGGGTTTCCCTCCCTCCCCTGTGTACCCTGCTCTCCAACCTTGTCCTACAGCTCCTGGGAAGCCCAACAGAGTGCAGATCCTAGGGTAGGAACAAAGACCCCATGATAAGGCACTTACAGGATATATACAAAGCAAATGAGCAGCAGTGCTAGCACGAATCATAATAGCAAACTTTTACCAAGAGATTGCTTTATACCAGGTACAAGAGAAGTTATTTACATGCATTATCTTATCTAAAAGTCTAATTATAATCCCATAAAATAAACATTATTATTCCCATTTTACAAATGAGGAACTGAAACACAGGCAAATAACTTACTCAAGGTCACACAGCTCTTAAGTGGAGAAATTGGCTCAGAAGGCAACAGGTGTCTGACACCACATCACCGCTACTCTGCCACCAGGCTACTTTGTTTCCACATTCTCTCCAGCCTGCAGCACATACAGCCACCTGTCAGCATTTGCAGGGACACCCAGTCTTCTGACAACCTGATGGAATCAAAGGACTCTTTCTTCAGAAAAAGCAAGCACAGAAATGCCTACTAAATGTTGCACCTGACTTCAGGCTCACAGACCCCCACACCCGTGGGAATAAACAGGTCAAGATCATGAGAGACTCAAGAGAAAGGTGGTGGTAGAGGGAGAAGACCCTCAGGCCCTCCGGGACCCCCACATTTCTTCAAACTTAGAGCCCAAACCCATAGCAGCCTTCATCCACAGGCGTGGGCATGAATTGAGGCTCAGGGCATAGTCATCCCTCAGGGCTGGGAGAACAGAATGAATCACAACACACAATGGCCAGCACCTCTGTACCCACCGGGTATGACGCACAGCTCCCAGCTACTAGGCAGACAATGTACAGCTGGGCCCCGCATCTGGACAGGGGTGGCATCACCAAGCACACCATCTTGGCCTTCTCCCCACCAGTGAGCCTACCTTACTGGAGACCAGACCTGGCCTTGCCCCATCCTCAGCAGCAGCAAGCGTTTCCAAGGACGACCCCTCCATAGCCCCTGCCCAGCCTCCATGCCAGTGCAGGGTCTAAGGGCTAAGTCAAGTTGAACAGCCCCTTGCAAGGCATGGCAAGACCCAGGCCTTCTGTTGCCTTTGCAAGCTCAACCAGGCCCTTCTCACCTCGCAGCCTCCACTTCACCAACTATACAAAGGGAGACTACCCGATCAAGTCCTTCCCAGCGGGCAAGGGACTTGAAGAGAAACTTCTCTGAAGTAGACAGCACATGGCCTACAGACATACGAAAAAATGCTCATCATCTTTAATCATCAGAGAAATGCAAATCAAAACTACTTTGAGATATCATCTAACTCCAGTAAGATTAGCCTGTATCACAAAATCCCAAGACCAGAGATGTTGGCGTGGATGTGGAGAAAAGGGAACACTTTTACACTATTGGTGGGAATGCAAATTAATACATTCCTTTTGGAAAGATGTTTGGAGAACACTTAGAGATCTAAAAATAGATCTGCCATTCAATCCTATAATTCCTCTACTAGGCATATACCCAGAAGACCAAAAATCACATCATAACAAA
>CAUYPK010025647.1:0-13289 GCA_963574355.1 Loris lydekkerianus | reverse complement strand
TATATTAGTCTTCTTCGAATTATCCCAGAGCTCTCTGAGAGAATGATTCGTTTTTGTTCTCCATTTCTCTTCTTCTTTGAGGAATTGGGAGCGTTCAAAGGCTTTATCTTCAATGTCAGAAATCCTTTCATCTGCTTGGTCCATTCTGTTGCTGAGGGATTCTACTGTATTTTTCATGTCTTTGAGGGCTGCAAATTCTTGCTTCAGTGTGTTTAAGTCTTTGGCAGTTTTGTCTTTAAATTTGTTAAATTCTTGAGACAACTTTTGAATTTCTCCTCGGATTCCTAATTCCATTTTATCAATCTTGTCTGCCATCCAAATTCTGAATTCGATTTCTGACATGTCAGCCAGTTGTTTATGAATGGGATCTTCAATTACATCTGCCATATCTTTCCTTGGGGGGGTTGATCTATTCTGGTTATTCATGTTACCAGAGTTTTTCTGCTGATTCCACCTTATGGTTATTTTACTCCCTTTGATTTTTCCCCTGGGGCTTTGTTGAGGGGCCGTACAGCATTGTGTCTTGAGAGACTGGGGCCCTGTCTGGTGTGGTGAGGCTAATTGGATCTGTCTTTGCAACTTTATTTTTTAAATTGCTTTGGCTTCCTAGGTCCTTTACATGTAAATTCTAGACCTTTTATTTTTATTAACGTATTTTTGTTCATCTTTTATATTTTTACTTTACTTTTAAAATACACATATTTAAAATACCAAAGAATAAAATAAGTTTCAATGAAATAACCCTCCCAGACTGACCGGCACAATGTTAGTAAGCCCTAAGGGCTAAATTGACAGCTGTTATGCTCATGATTTGGTTCTACCCTCCCCCACCTGAGTTGACACCCCTGTCACATGAGGCTGGCTGGAGAGAGTTGGTGGAGGCAGAATGCCAGTCTGTTATCAGAGTTTGACAACAGTGCACTGTGTTTCTGTTTGAAGGGCAATTTGTGAATAGTTGCACAGCTCAACATCATTTTTAAATTCTGTCTACTTAACAGCCCATCATGCCAAAGAAAACAAAGAAAATACTGAAGGAAGAAAACAGATTTTTTAATGAGGATTGGGAGTTTTAATATTATCTTATTTCTGCTAAAGATGAGATGATTTTCTTGCTTTGTGACACTGCAATATTGGCATTAAAGAAATTCAATGTTCATCAATATTATAACACTCACAAGGACCCAAAATAATTTAAATTAGGAGAGGCATGAAAAGTTATGTTGCAGAAATTAAAGATGAAAAGTTTAAACAAAGATAATTCTTTCAAGGAGCAGTAAGACCTGAAAATAGTGCCACTGAGGCAACTTATAGAGCAGGTTATATCCTCAGGGGAAAAGGACCCATTCAGTCATGTGGAAATTGTCACAGAATGAATTTTCAAGTTTGTAAAATGCTTAGACTCCCAATACTGTTTCAAAGTGCAAACAACTGCCTCTTTCAGGAAGAACTATAACTGACTGGTAGCATGAGTTAGCCCTCAACCTAACAAACAACTTCACGCACTACTTCAAAAGGAATTATTTAATCGCTTTGTGTAAACAATGGATACTATTTGGCATAGGTTTTATTCTTCATTCAGGTCATAATAGAAGATTTTCTTTGATAAGAAGAGTTAGTCACCCTTGGGCACTCTGGCAAACGGGAAATGGGAAATAGATGTCTACAACAAGACAAGACATTTATGTCTTCAAGATAAACTGCCATGAAGTTGGACTAAATTTAGTGAGTGTATATACACAGATGGTGCACATTCCATGACAGGAAAACAGGAAGGATTTATTGCACAGATTAAAAAAGTCTTAACAGATCTAGATGCTCTGGTTTCTTTTCACTGTCTCTGGCATCAACACAATCTCTGTGCTAAAGCTACTATTTTAAGGGACACAAGTTATAAGTATTGTTACTATGTTCCTGAAAATGCAACATATGGTAACCAGTTTCATAGCCTGCTAAAGTTGAACAAGGAGGTATTTAGGGTGGATTTACCATATCATCCTAAAGTTCATTCGCTGTCTCAGGGACAGGCATTAACCAAAATTTTATCTTTGCATAAACAGATAACTTTTATGATAACAGAATCAGCAATGTGAATTATTGAAAGAAGATTTCTACAGGAATGCAGCATTTCTATGTAATATCATATCAAATCAAAATGACTTGAGTATTTCTTTGCAAGGTAAAACTGTATGTTAGGTGGCAAAAAGTCCAAGCATTTTTTTTTTTTTTAAAGCTATCTTTTTCAAAACATTTTTTCTTCAAAAAGAAATTTGGGATGAATTTTTTTCCCCCAAAGGTCATTGATGAGCAGAGTGATATATGTGAATCATTTGAAGAATATGCAGCTGTTACAGACGTATCATTTGGAGAATACAGTGAAAGGTTCATGACATCACACTCAAATTAGCATTTCAGCCTCACCTGGTTGATATCACCTAGACACCTGAAGAACTAAAGTTGGAATTGATTTAGCTCTCAGTAGATGACATTTTAAAGTCATTGTTGGATACTAAAAAAGATCCAGTTAAAATATGGGAAAACAGAGTAGAATACCCATGCCTTCAACAACATGCCCCCAAAATGATTTCTTGCTTTCCAACCATTTAATGCTGTAAATCTACATTCTCCGACCTAACCCAAATCAAGATGCCCTGAGGTCACAAATGACTGATACTCATCTAGAGGATCAACTGAAACCACGGACCTCCAGCTGCAACCAAATATTCAAATGCTTTCCAAGAAGAAGCAGACACAACAAAGTCATTGAGAGGTTGGTTCACTTTAAAATTAACAAATAGTTCACATTTTTTGAAATTATTAAGTACACGGTCGTTAAATTTTTACAAAATAGTGTTCTTTTTTAAGTATATCTAATTGAACTTTCTTGAATGCATCGTTATTATTACATTAAATTACCGCAGCCTTCTAGCGTGGACTGATTCCCCATCCTGGTCTTGACTTTCTCTCGACCCTCCCTCTCACAGCTCTTCTGTTCTACACACTGGCAGGATCATCTCGTTTGGTCTGGTAGCACACTACCTTTTTCTCACTTCTGTGCAAAGTGTCTCTGAAACACATTTTCTTTTCAATAAGCTCACTTTTTTTAAAAATTTCTAAGATCTCTAATTGATACTTTTTCATACCAGCCTGCTCTTATTTTATAAATATAAATATTAGTTATATTTTCTCCACTTTATTTCTTGAATATTCTCTTTCTTGGGATGCTAATTTTTCTGCTTGTTAATTTTTGTTTCTTTCACAATATTTTTTAAAAATATTCAGCAATTCTTGTTAATTTATTCAACATTATGTTAGAGATTGCTCTCAAAGCCATCTTTGCCTTTATCAAAGGAAAGTTCTTTTCTTTTATCAAAATCTGACCCTACTCTGGTAGTGAGAGAGTGGGACACTCTCTAGACAATGAGCTGAACCTATGGCTAGACTTCAGGACATCAAAGTCCCCAGTTCCCCCCAGATGTCACAGGCACATCCCTGCCTCTGCAGCCCCAGCACTCAGAGCTGTCATCCTGCCGGAAGGACACTCATCAGTCTACCTTGCAGCTTGGCTCAGCTAAGAAGATTGGAGATGAAGCCTGTCACTGCACTGCCAGGGGCTCGCAAGATCATCCAGACCTGGGGAGTACACAGGGAGGAATTGTGCCTCTCTGTGGGTTTTATTAGTACCAGGCCTGGAGACGGTTTGGAAATATATGGATCTAGACATAACTTCAGCCAAATTCAAAAGGACCCTTAAACATTTCACTGTGTTACCTTCTGTATGGGAGGGTGAATGTATTTTCAAGACTACACTCTAGTAGTTAAATGAGCATAGACAAACTTGCTGTTGTCCACAAGACCTGACACTCAATAAATGAGAGTTACTGTGAACAGGCATTGACAGAGTGTGTGACTGTCACTGAAAGTCATACATACCCTCTCCTCTTACCTCGTCCGTCTTTACTCCTTCTTTCTTTAAAACTAGATTTGAATTGGAGTGGGTCTTACCAGCCATTTGCAACAATCTTTCATTTTCACATTTTTAAGATTAATTACTACATTAATATTTTACAGTTAATTAAAACATTCTAATTGCAGCAAATATCCATCGTTTATGAACTGTGGCTCAGGAAGGAGGAGTGGGGACCGCTGTCTCGCCAGTCAGTGGGCACGTCAGCTCCAGGCCAGACTCTGTACCCCTGAAACAAGACGGCTTTGCGTTCCCTCATTGGCTGGAGAAGCACAAGTTTGACTATGAGCCTGGATGGAGTTATTGCCTCCTACAAGAAGCCCAGATGAACCCTCAATTCTCCCTGCTCAGGCCCTCTTTCCTGCCCATAATTGTGTTGGTCACAGGTCTGTCTCTTGAATTTCATGGCCACTCAGAGCTGAAGAAATCATTCTGCTCTTTGCTTGTCTTAAAGCCTTAGTGGGGCATGGGATTTGTTATCTTTGTCATTGCAGGTGTGGAGGTCATGCTAAGAACAGTCAGGGAGCTACATGGATCTGTGTGACTCTTCCTCTGCCCTCCAGGAAAAGTCCTCTGAGGATGTCAGATGTCACCCACAGCTTGAAGCCCTCCTTTGTCCAGCCCAGCCGGGTGCTCATGGCTCTGTGCTCCTTAGCTCCTAGTGTGTATCTCCCAGACAGCATTTATAGGGTAAATGTTTACCTGCAGGTTCATCCAACTGATGGGCTATGACCTTCCTAAAGGCAAAGAAATGTGGATCATTACAGAAGTTTTGAGATACCCCAAAATCAAGAAACATAAAATCTGCAAAGACGGAAACAAATGAAACCCTCCCAGCAACACCAATAAGCCAAACGAGTTAAAACTTATGCAGGTGAATCAGAAAAGCACGTTGCCAACTGTGTTTCCTGGAAGTGAAATAGTGAATCATAATAGTACGTTTCAAAATTTTTGTAGTGACCACATATAACACCTACACTATTCCCAGGCATGGCACATAGCAAAAACTCAATAAAAGTTTTATGAATGAATGACTGAAGATTTGGATAAATAGACTTTATTAAGGAGATTTATCAAATATTTCAGAAGCATTTTCGTTTGTATAGAAAACAGCCCTAGGAACAAGTACAATTATTTTCCCTTCCATACGAAACAAGGCAAATGATAGTGTGCCTCACAAGTACTTCGTTTTAACCAGGCTTTCTTCTGGTAACAAGGACATTACTCCCGGATGAATCCTGGAGGCAAGGGCAGAAGGCTTGTGAGTGGTCCGTAGAGTGTACTCAAATGCCACAATCCTTGTCCCATTCATTCTGTGATATCCCAGAAGAGAGCTAAGGCTCCTCGGCTCTTCCAGTGGCTCTCCAATTCCCCAATTTCAAATTCAGAAAAACACAATTTTTAAAAGAAAGTATTTTAGGGCATGGAAAGAGAATTAAATGTAAAGTAAAGCTGCTGTTAACCAGCTTTTGTGCTCATCTGTTCATTATTCTAAGCTTCATTGTCTTAGGGGGAAGGGGGAAAGGGAGGGGAGGGAGGGGGAGGGGGCGGAGGGACGGTGATTGGTGGGATTACACCTGCGGTGCATCTTACAAGGGTACATGTGAAACTTAGTAAATGTAGAATGTAAATGTCTTAACACAATAACTAAGAAAATGCCAGGAAGGCTATGTTAACCAGTGTGATGAAAATGTGTCAAACGGTCTGTAAAACCAGTGTGTGGTGCCCCATGATCGCATTAATGTACACAGCTATGATTTAATAATAAAAAAAGGTGGAAAACCCTATCAAATGGCAATAAAGTTGCAAGCTATGAACTAAGGAATGAAAGCCTTTTACATCCCACATTTAAGTCATCCTTAAAAAAAAAAAAAATCTGTATTGTTGGTTGATATGGTTTTGAAATGAGTAGACAGACAATGTAGAAAGGCTAAATTTGTGTGTTAACACGTGAGGTGCGAAGTGCTAGTGATGGAGAGAAATCTCATGTTCCTTTGTCCACATGATTCTTCCATCTCTTGGTGACTAGTAACTTTCCAAAGGCCACAAATCTTAAAATCCAGAGTAAATTCCTTAGTGATATTTTCATTAAAATGTTATATTTCCCTTCCTTGCTGCAAGAATAGTAACTAATGTGCATTTATCTCTTTTCTAATTTTGAAAGTTGAAGATTGATGGATGATAATGATGCAATTTCTTTGCAGCAATACGTCATACTGAAGCTTTCTGTCTCATTGAAGAAAATACTTTATAAGTTTTTTCAAAAGCAAATTCAAAATTATTACCCTCACATTGTTTATCTTATTATTTTCTTGAAGTTACTATTTTATACAATCATGTCAAGATTTATTGGGAAGAAATCACCAATAAATCTTAAATAGAGCGATGTCACAATGGAGCAATTAAATTGGATTTTATAAGAACAAAATGGAATTTGCATCTATATTTCTTTCATTATATACCAATTAACTTCCATTGTATTTTGCTATTTGACTACTAGTTCTCAATAATTGATTTACACACAAAATTAAGTGCTTTCATTCTTGTCATGATTATGGATTTATTGTTACAATAATAATTATAAGCTGCCTCTGTCTAGAACAGTGGTTCTCAACCTATGGGTCACGACCCACAGGAGCTGTATTAAAGGCTTGTGGCATTAGGAAGATTGAGAACCACTGGTCTAGAACATGTATCTAGATTTGAAAGTTAGATATTAACAATAAGTCTTCCTGATACAGCTTGTTCTTGTTTCTGAGATTCAACTTGATGGCAACTTACAGGATCTTGCAATCATTCATCATATGGAATATGTGTCTCCAGAACTTTGATGTAATAATAGGCAAGCTGCTGAAGGCCAGAACATACATATAGAATTTAAGCAGCATTCCCAAGAACTTAGGTATGCAGCGTTTGTGCTAACAAATGTCTCTCGGTTCTTGGGGACTAGTGATACTTGTGTAACATCTTGTGGAGATGTGATAGATTTTACATACTCCACATCATATACAAAGAAGTATTTTGTTTAGATAAAATGTGAGCAAATTCATGCATATATATACACATACATATATAAAAAATGGCCTCTATATATCCTTATATGTATATATATATGTGTGTGTATGTATATATGTATGAATTTGCTTGCATCATATCTAAACAAAATACTATTCTGTGTGTGTGTGTGTGTGTGTGTGTGTGTGTGTATACATATATATAAGGTATTTTAAATTGCATGTGAACTTTATGGACATCCTATATGTAAATTTAGATAGTTGCTAAATTTATTAGATCGGATGACTGAAATTTTTGCAAGTAAGCATGGAAAATTATAGTCAATTGTTGTTTGGAAATTTTCAGCTATCCCTATAAACATGAGGTATATTAATAAAAAAATCATCTTTTCCCTCTCCAAACCTGACAGCTATCACCACTTAAAAGAATTTGCTTTTATCTTATATTCAAGAGAAAGAAATTAAGTTGATTACAGTATTTCACAGGTAGACTATGTTGTAAGTATAAATTGCTTGTTGTTTAAAGCACCTATACTTGTCCATCATGACTAACTTAGAACATTCTCTTTGCTTCTGTCGTGTTGTTATGGTATCTTTGTAGTGGTTTCTGGTATAACCTCATACAGTTTTCTCACACTGTTCAGTAAAATCATCTTTCCTTTCAGATTTCCTGGCACTCTGTGTAGTAAGGACCTGGTTTCCTGCTACCTTATCTGTTCGTCACATGAAATCTTTAGTAAACCATCTTAAATATATTTGTTTCAATTGGGTCATAAATAAAATTGCAAAACAGGGTGATTATCCCTTACCCAAAATGCTTAGGACCAGAAGAATTTGGGATTTAAAATTTCTTCAGAATCTGGAATATTTACATACTTTTAATAAGATATCTTAGGGATGGGACCTAGGTCTAAACACAAAATTCAGTTATCTTTCGTATACACCTCATAACACATAGCCTGAAGATTATTTTATACAATATTTTTAATAATGTGGTGCATGAAACAAGTTTTGTGTGTATTGAAAGTATAGACTATGCATGGGTTTGTTTTTCCTTCTTCATAACTTCTAGATAGATTTGTTCTTACTAGTGATTTTAGCAACCTGAGTGAACAGCTTTTTCCCTTTATTAAGTCAAAAACTTTCATCTTTGCCCTTAAAGGAAGGCCTTTCCTGCTTCTCTTTGTGTATTCTAATCACTCCTCTTGCACTTTGGGGCCAGTGTTAAGCAGCACAGGATTACCTGAACACAAGCACTGCGATGCTGCAGTTAGTTACTGCATGACAGATGGGTAGGTGGCTTAGGCAGTGTGGATCCTCTGGACAAAGGGATGATTCTGGTCCCAGGTGGCACAGAGAGGGTCCATGCAAGATTTCATCACACTATTAGAATGATTTTTAATTTAAAAATGATAAATTATTTATTTCTAGAATGTCCATTTAATGTTTTTGGACTGAGGTTGACTACAGGAACCATGAAGAAACCATGAAGTAAAACCACAGGTAAAGAGGGACTACTGAATTACAATAAAAATACATTTGGTCTCTGTCTGAGTTCTTAGTGCTAAACTGCTCAAACTCCTGGAATTTCCTGAATGACAGGACCGTCTCCCGTTAGTCATAAAGAGCCACTTTACACTAATGAGCTGACTGAAGGCCGTCAGGCTCCAGGCCTCGGGATGCTGCTTAGTCACCAGAAGGATCAAACAATCATCAAGGTGGACACTTTCAGCCTCCCTTGACTTCTAAGGAGAGAGGAGAGTCTGGAGATTGAGCTGTATATAAAGAAGATGTAATGAGCTTCCAAGTGAGCCATCACACGCACCCACTGGAGGACGGCGCACCCCAGCCCCGTGGAGACTGAAGGGCCTCATGTGCCTCTTTCTCTGGTTGTTTATTTCTATCCTTTGTAATACACCAGTCAACATAAGGGAGGCATCTTCCTGAGTTCTGTGAGCCCTTTTAGCAAATTAGCAAACCTTAGGAGAAGAACATGGAAATCCTCAATTTTTTTTTATTAAATCATAACTGTGTACATTACCGTATTTATGGGGTACAATGTCCTGATTTTATATATAATTTGGAATGCATACATCAAACTGGTTAACATAGCCTTTACCTCACTTACTTAATTATTGTGTTCAGACATTTATACTCTACACTTAGTAGATTTGACATGTACCCTTGCAATATGTACTATAGATGTGGTCCCACCGTCTACCCTCCTTCCATTCAACTTCCCTGCTCCCCTCCCTTCCCCCTCCTCTTCCCTCCTTCCTCCTGGGCTATAGTTGTGTTTTATCTTTCATATGAAAGTGTGGGTGATTATAAACTGGTTTCATAATAGTACTGAGTACACTGGAGTTGAATTCAATTCTGACCCTGATTTGTGTTAACACAAATGGATGGATGGAGCTGGAACTCTCAATTAATAGTTGGCTGCTCAGGAGCATCAGAGTCCCAGGGTTTGTGACTGGCACCTGAAGCTAGGGTCAGTCCTGTGAGACTGAGTCCTAACTGGTGAGGTTTGTGTTAACACAAATCAGGGGCAGAATTGAATTGAACTGTTAAAAACCCAGTTGGTGTCCAGAGAATCAGAGAGTTGGTTGTTGGTACTGGAAAATACTTTAGACCTTCCAAGTTTCCCTCTGTACATTTTTAACCTGTTACTCACACTTACCAGAAAAGCAGTAACTTCATTAATGAAGCATTTTCGCTAACAAATATTACTGCCTAATTACGTGTCTTCAGACTATCATTTGGACTTAGTGAACAGCCTTTAGAGCCTTGTAAGAATAGCCAAGGTACACTTGGAAAAGTGTAAAGCTTTAAAGCAGAATGATGACTAGGTCCTGTCATCATCAACTGTCAAGCTGAATTAATGGGTGAGAACACGGTGCCTTTCAGGTTATTTGCTGCAGCGTCCTGTTAAGTGGTTTACTTACTGACCTTGGCTTGGGTGCTTTCTGAACGAGTGCCCTTTTATCCCACTCTCTTTATCCATTTTAATAATCAGACAGTTGAAATGTTGAAGCTTTATTTCTAAATCATTTCCCATTGTCTAACATTTACGGCTGGTTTTTGTTGTTGTTGAACACTAGATTCTTGGTTTTGTTTTGGAGCCATTTCTAGCATCTCAGAATGCTTTGGTGAGGTAAAACAACCAGGAATTGTCTGTGGCGTGGCCTTTATAAAAAGTTGTAATAGTGTGTGTAACCATCCCACAGTTGATGATTACAGTTTGTCTATTGCATCTTACAGCTCTGAATCGAAATTACTGTCCTAATAATGTCATCACACTTTTATTGGGGAGATAAGGAGGGAAAGGAATTATCTAACATGCAATATAATTTTGCAGAGGACGTTTGTCTGTGAAAGAACAGGAAAGATGTGGAAAAAAATGTGTGACTTTGGGCCAAGCACTATTAATTAACATGCATGCTTTCTACTGTGTACATTAATCCTCATAATTGGTGTTGCAGGCCCATAATCCCTTATATAAATTCCCTTAGACTAAGTATGTCTTAGAATTCAGAAAGCTTTGGGTTTTAAGGCCTGGGGTATCTCCCTGCCATAAACAACATTCATATTTCCTCAGTGAAATATACGTAGTACGACTATCTTTACAGAATGAAGTAAGTTCTAGTCAGATTTGCAAACAATGGGTTCAGATCAGATCAGCATTTTCTGCCAAGTAAGAACAAAATTATTTCCAGTAGTTTGGGGGGTTTCAAAATTGTGAATAAGGGATTGTGTGCCTGTATCAACCCAGTTTTTTGAGGAGAAACTTGGCATCTAGAGTAATTAACACAATTTAAGAACACAGAATTTAAACCCAGACTTGTCTTGATCCAGACATTGTTGTTGCTATTGTTGAATATAAATTAAGAATTATGGAAATATATTTTTTATGAGTAATCGGGAGCATTAGGTTCTCCAAGGAACACTAAAACTAAAAGCTTTAAAAGATTACCCATTAGTAAATTAAAATTTTCAATAATTTCGAACAATTTTCCAATGTGATCACCAATCAAAAAATCACAGGGAAGATATTTTTCCATGATTTAGAAGTTAAAGTAAATTCAATAAAAGGGATGCTTGTATGTTTTCTTCACTTAGCTAACTTCAAATTAACTCAACTGGCTGTCAGTAGCTTGCTTTGACTCAGAAAGTCTGATGCCAGATTTGACTTGAAGGACCATGAAGCTATTCATTTCATGGCTGTCCTTGTGAGCTGTTAATGAATTATGGTTCATGTTCATATCTACCCTATCCCACAGAGCTGATGCAAGTGGATACGCTAATATTAACAGGTATCGACTGGATACCATTGACATGATGACAGTGCAGTTTTGCCTGGGCAAAAAAATGCTGGCAAAGGTACTTGTCCAGAACTTTGACTAGGATTTTAGAAAAACATGATGTTATCCTAAATACCAGATGCTGTGTGCTAAAACTTTTGGACCAAGTAATCCTTTATTGGAAGGCCAAATACAGTCCTCATGTGTTGCAATAAGCCAGCATTTTCTACACTTACCACTCTACCCTTAGGTGAACTTCCCATGATTATATCACAAACAAAGAAACAGAGTAATTCTAGTGGAATGCTTTAAACTGGAAATAAATCACAATATTGTTAACCATGTTAGCTTAGGTGCAATTCGTGCCTTCCGTTCTAAGAACTGGGGCCTTACAAATGATGAAGATTTTTACTTGTATGCTGCTGTCTTCAGGGAGGAGTCATAGATCATCCATTATAAGATTTTACTTTATCACCAAATTAATTAAAGGTTTGGAAAGCAAATTTCTATCATATCTACAAATTTGATATAATAACTACTTGTAGCCAAATACTCACAAAAATAATTTTTAATGGAACATAACTAGGTCTTCAGTAACAAATTTTGGTCATTCAAGAAATAAACCTCTTAGGAGTGTAACGTTGTGACCAATATTCAGAAAGACAGAGTCATTATGTGTTTTAGAAGCTGACAAGTATATCATGCCTATTTCCTACTGTTTTTGATAGAAAGCTACAATTGAAAATGTGACAACATAATGTTAAACTAAATAAACTCAATAACTTACACTCTACTTTTGATCTCTTTGGAGTTATTTTTAATATGCCTATCTTGACCTAAAAATATAAACGCTATGGCATAGTAAGCATGAAAAATGCCACAAAGGAATTAAAATGAACTTAAAGGTGGTTTCACCTGTGGGCTCTCTCCTGGGCTTGCAGAAAGCCATCTCCACTCTACACACATCCATCCCTGGTGTCTCTGCCTCTTCTTATAAGGATACCTGTTACAGGATTAGGGACCTACCTGTGTGACCTACTGCTGTGATAAGGCTGTTACAGTAAATAGTTGTGTAAACCCAGAGAGAGCAACATCTATGTATGCTATTGCAGATAATCTACTGGCTCATTATTTAATATGCCATTCCCAATTATTTACATGCAAGTTACCTCTTTGAAGGCCTTACTCAAAATAAAGTCACATGGGGGATTAAGCCTTTAACATGAGAGAGGGGGGACAATTTGTTCTGTGACGAGAGCTTATACAAAAGCAGTGGCAGTGGAAATAAAAAGAAGCATTTGAAAGACATTTTTGAGATAGAATCAATAGCCTTATTTGGTCAAGTGAATGTAAAAAGTGGTAGGAATGAGAGGGAGTTTAAAAGCCCTCACTAGGCACTTGGTTCAGACCACCTGTATCTGCCAGACACTCTGCTGTGTGCTGGGAACACTCAGGTGAACATAAAAGGCACAGCTCCTTGAAGTAGCCACATGAAACACTATTCTAGAATGACCTACTTTACTTACTTAGCTTTGTATCTACATCTCAAAAACATTCAAATTCAAAGATTTACCTTTTCAAAGAATGTAGGTGCTGGGATTTGTTATACCTGATTTTGAATTGTGAATTTGCAATTCATTAGCATTGTGAGCTTGGAGCAATGAATATTTCTGAACCTCAATTTCTTCATCTGCAGCATACAAGTAATAATATCCACCTTACGTAAGGCTGATGTTAGGGTAAGATGAGCTGAGGAATGTACAGTGTGTAGCATAGCACCAGGTCCGTTCAGTAAATATTGTTAGTTAAAAAAAAAAACACTTGTGGTGCATCTTACAATGGTATATGTGAAACTTAGTAAATGTAGAATGTAAATGTCTCAACACAATTGTGAAATTGCCAGGAAGGTTATGTTAACCAGTGTGATATAAACGTGTCAACCGGTCTGTGAAACTAATGTATGATGCCCTATGATCATACCATTGTACATAGCTATGATTTAATAAAAAA
>CAUYPK010025646.1:0-11879 GCA_963574355.1 Loris lydekkerianus | reverse complement strand
ACGGTTTCTGGCACTGGCCCCAATTGCCCTCGGTGGAATGTTTAAACCCACCCCCCCCCAAAAAATCAAAAAAAAAAAAAAAAAAAAAAAAAAAAAAAAAAGTGGTGAGAATGGTACAATAAGGGGGAAAAATCAACAACTGTACTAGAATAGACAATTGCATTTGAAATCGTGTTCAAAAATAACATTATAGTTTATGTTTTTAAAAAAGATATCTTTGATTTATTATAAATATATTCAAACAAAATAACCACTCTGAAAATAGCAGGTTCTGGCTTTTCCATGAACCCCCAGAAGAATATAAATTGGAATCTCTGAGACAGTCCCTTCTACAAAAGGGGGAATGTGTGTTTATGTAACCTGGTTCCTTGGAATTTGGCTAGCCCCTTTGAAAGTACACACCCCTTCCTGCTTTAAGCCCTGGCTCCAGCTTCAAAGGTCCAGCAGGAGGCTCTGCCTGGGCCAGGTGTAATGTAAACCAGTCACTCAACCTCCATCTTATCCTTCTGCAAAGAACGAATGAAGGCTTGCCACTCCACTGGGAAAAATAGTTACAGATGTTGATCTTATTCTGAATCTGTTTTGGGGTATCTTAATAGTAATTCTTCTCATCTCAGGCCATGGCCTTATGGTCCTCCCCCTGGTTTTGTACCATGTAGCTTATGTAGTCAATGAGGTCAGACACAAGGTATTTCTTTTCTTTCTTTCTGGAGGGCTGGCTTCTGCCTCTAGGTCATTCAGCACATAAGGCTTCAGCACAAGCTCCTTAGGCCTCTCCTCTACATCCACCTCCAGGGCCTTCACCTTTCTCTTAAGGTAAGGGCAACACCTTGTTGTGGTCCATAGCCAACCCCACCTGGGCCAGGTTCTGCTGCACCAATGTAGCATGGTCCCAAGCTTGTCTTACATGTGAGGACTCCATCTGTAGCACCTTCTTCCATTGAGCATTAGGGTTCAGATGCTTTCAGTCGACATTGTAACTGAACTTCTGCCTCCAGGTCTTGCTCTTGGCCTTGAGGATTGTGCTGATCATGGTAGTGGCACCTCACACTTGGCACCTCTTACACTCAGAACCTCGTGCAACTCAGTTAATGCTTTTTAATTATGCTCTTCTGGAAAATCTCATTGATATGGTCTACACATGCCAATGCATCACTTTCAAACTGGAAGAGTGGGTTTCGGTGCAAACAAAAGTACTTCTAATAAAACGTCCCAGTGCAGTCCAGTAGATCTCAATGCATCATTGTGTGGCAAGCTGGGGGACCAGAAAGGTCTCCAAAGGAGCTGCAGCCCAATCCAATGCCTGGAAACAGAAAGAGAACTCCAACTTAAACTGTTTAGGAAATTGTCAGGAGCTTAGAATGTCTTGTAGCACGGTGGCTACATCACCAGCCACATACACCAATGATGGCAGGTTCAAACCTGGCCTAGGCCAGGTAAACAATGACAACTGTAACAAAAAATAGCCTGGCGTGGTGGGTGCCTGTAGTCCCAGCTACTGAGGGTGAGGCAAGAGAATTGCCTAAGCTCAAGAGCTGGAGGTTGCTGTGAGCTATGAATGACACTATGGCACTCTACCAAGGGCAAGTGAGATTCTGTCTCAGAAAAAAAAAAAAAAAAGTCACAGCACAGTGCTGAAAGCAGGAGTATGAGGGACAGGGTAGGGGGTGCTGGAGGTGCAGGGGCAGCTGAATGACAGTCCTGGAAGCAATGGCTAGGAGATTGGACTTTGTCCTCAGGGAAACTGGGGGGGGGGATGGTCACCATATTTATACTGACTTTGCTAGGAGAGGACAGAGACCTGGACTGCCATCCAGATGGAAGCTTGGGAAACAGTCCCTGTGATGACAGGGGCAGATACAGGACAGGCTCCCTCAGTACCTGTTGACTGGGGATGACAGAGTCTCCCCCACTGCCTTCCTTTTGTCACTAGCTCCTGTTTCTGCCCCCCATGGCTTCCAGCTGGACAGTCCCCACTGGGGATCCCTGGTGAATATTCACTCCATCCCCGCTCTTTGCCCCCCCCCCCCCTTTGCAGTACTAAGGAGCTCCCTGCAGACAGTACTGGGCGTACTCCCCATCATGCCGGGTGGGCTCCGCCTCCCCACTCTCTGCCGCTTCCTTCTCTCTTGGGCCTTCACCATCTTCCACAGCGCCCAGGGAGACCCAGGTAAGATGGGAAAGGAGGCCAGAGACTGAGGAATCTGGGGGAGAGACGCCAGGGGTGGGGAAAGTGAAAAGGGCACCTGCTGGAAGTACCCAAAGAGTGAATCACTATTGAGGAGAGGGTTGGGGGACGCTGGGGAAAGCATTTGGGGCATTGAGGATCAGGGGATTCCTGCCACTGTGGCCCCCTCTGCCCAGCATCCCACCCGGGTCCCCACTACCTCCTGCCCCCCATCCACGAGGTCATTCACTCTCGTCGTGGGGCAACGGCCACGCTGCCCTGCGTCCTGGGCACCTCGCCTCCCAGCTACAAGGTGCGCTGGAGCAAAGTGGAGCCGGGAGAGCTCCGGGAAACGCTAATCCTCATCACCAACGGACTGCAAGCACGGGGCTATGGGCCCCTGGGGGGGCGCGCCAGGATGCGTAGGGGACATCGGCTAGACGCCTCCCTGGTCATCGCGGACGTGCGCCTGGAAGATGAGGGCCGGTACCGCTGCGAGCTCATCAACGGCATCGAGGACGAGAGCGTGGCGCTGATCCTGCGCCTGGAGGGTGAGGCCCTTCCGCTCCCGCCCCTCTCTGGCTGTGTGTGTGGGGGGAGGAGGGTAGGAGGGCGCCTCTCCCGGGGTCCTCCAGGGCTCCCGCCCAGCCTCTCCCCGCCCCAGCCGGGTCCCCGCAGCCCCCATTCCCCCTCCGTGCTGGCCGTGCTGTTCTGCCCAGCCTCTCCGCCTACAGGTGTGGTGTTTCCGTACCAGCCCGACCGGGGCCGGTACCAGTTCAATTACTACGAGGCGAAGCGAGCGTGCGAGGAGCAGGACGGACGCCTGGCCACCTACGCCCAGCTGTACCAGGGTGAGCGGCCCGACCCCGAACGGCCTACGCCCTCCCGGAACGGGAACCGCGCGGGGTCTGGGCTGCCCGGGGCGCTTCTCACCTGGCCCTTCCGTCTCCCACAGCGTGGACCGAGGGGCTGGACTGGTGTAACGCGGGCTGGCTGCTCGGGGGCTCGGTGCGCTACCCGGTGCTCACGGCCCGCGCTCCGTGCGGCGGCCCGGGGCGGCCCGGGATCCGCAGCTACGGGCCCCGCGACCCGAAGCGCGACCGCTACGACGCCTTCTGCTTCACCTCGGCCTTGGCGGGTGAGGGGCAGAGGCGCCGCCAGGCTGGGACGCGGGGCGGGAGGAACTCGGAGGGCGCGCGATCTCTCCGGGGCGCCGTCCCCTCCGCCGGCCCACCCGGCTCCGGCCCTCCTCTTGGACACCGCACCTGCACCCCGCTGCCCTCTTCTCCTACCCTTACCCGAGCCAGGCCCTCCCTGCCCCAGCCCTCTCCTTGGCTTCACTGCGCGGGCATCAGAACTCCCGCGACACCCTCCGTCACAGCTTTCTGTCGCCGGTGACCTGTTCTGGTCCCCAGGGCAAGTGTTCTTCGTGCCCGGGAGGCTGACCCTGTCCGAAGCCCACGCGGCGTGCCGGCGGCGCGGGGCCGTAGTGGCCAAGGTCGGGCACCTCTACGCCGCCTGGAAGTTCTCGGGGATGGACCAGTGCGACGGCGGCTGGCTGGCGGACGGCAGCGTGCGCTTCCCCATCACCACGCCGCGGCCGCGCTGTGGAGGCCTCCCCGACCCCGGTGTGCGCAGCTTCGGCTTCCCCAGGCCCCAGCTGGCGGCCTACGGGACCTACTGCTACGCCGAGTAGCAGGAGCCACCGCATTACCGGCGCGTGCGACGGGTCTCTCACTGCACCTCTCCTGTGAGCCTCCGCCAGACGACGGACAACCCCTACGGATCTGCCTTTTCAGCCAGGGCTGCGGGCCACGGACCCCGGCAGGCCGGGCGGCGGGGCTCGAACTTTATCCTCGAGCCCGCGTATCCTCGTGCCCTTGTAGAGGACGCAGCCCCAGCTGCGGGCCGGAGAGGCGCACCGGGCATTCCCTGACCTCTGGATACAGCAATAAAATAACCCGAGGCCGTTTGTGCTGGGCGGAGCTGCAGGCACTGCGAGGAGGGCGTGTGTGTGTGCGTGTGTCGGACACAGGACCCAACGCACCAGTTGCACAGAAGACCGGGCAGTGTGGGGGCGGCGAGGTTGTGTTTGTGTTTGTGTGTGTGTCTGTCGGACGGAGGTAGGTGTGTGTGTGTGTCGGTCGGACCCAGGCCCCAACGCACCAGCTGCACTGAAGGCGCGGCGGTGTGGAGGCGGCGAGGTTGCTGGGACCTATGATGCCACGAAGGCTCTGGGACTTCCTGGGCTGTCCGGCGGGACTCGCGCTTGAGGACCCAGGCTGCTATTGCGCTAAGTACCACGCGGGGGCGCCGCACACCCACCAGCGATGACTCGCAGAAGAAGGAGGCAAACACACCGGCAGAGAGCGCTCCGCACCCTCAAGGCACACCCTGGCTGCAGAGAGCAAATACCTCTGTAGGTTGACCACTCAAGGGACTGGAACAAACTGAGGTGGTCAACATAAGGAACTAGGCCTACTGTACTGATGCATACACATGGTGCATGTCTGGTCTATGAACATTAGGTCAACTTAAGGAGGTGGTCAGTGTGGGGAGGTGGTCAAAATATGGAAGTTCTATCCTATAAGATGGAGCTAAACCTATTTCAAAATGTGTTTGTGTAATGCTGGCCTCCCACAAGCGTTTGTGGGAACTAGTATTAAAGATTGGAGAGTTGGCCAGGTACAATGGCTCATGCCTGTAATCCCAAGGCTTTGGGAGATGGAGATAGAAAAACCCTTGAGCCCATGAGTTGTAGACCAGCTTTGGGCAACAGAGCAAGATCCTTTCTCTACAAAAAATAAGAAAAATTATCTGGGCATGGTGGGGCACTCCTGTAGTCCTAGCTACTCTGAGGCTGATGTAGGAGGATTGCTTGAGCCCAAGAGTTTGAGGCTGTAGTGACCTATGATCCAGTCAATGCATTTCAGCCTGGGCAACAGAGCAAGACCCTGTCTCTTCAAAAAAGGAAAAATCATACCGTTGTTGTAACTGGCAGGAAATTGACCCAGGGAAGAAAGAGGGAAACACCAAACACTATGACCACCAAGGCAAAATTTTGGAGGAAGTAGACTAGTAACTTTTTTAACATACTAAAGTAAACATACTAGAAATTTTAATGTTATTAATTCATTTTTCATATATAGATACTGTTCAAGCAATCTTAATTATACCACAAAAAGCCTAGGCTACTAATGGTAATGAAGCAAAGGGTATTAACATCCTAGTAGTGTTTGATACATGTAAAATTACTTTTCCAGAGGGCTCTTGCTATAATTGCTGAAGAGAATTCATCCCAGTCTCTTGGGTGGTCAGCCTACAGAGGTATTTGCTCTTTGCAGCCTGTAGGATGTGCCTGGGGGGTGCATAGCACTCTCTGCAGGTGTGTTTACCTCCTCCTTCTGGGACAGGGAATGACAGAATGAATAGGGTCTTCAATAACCATCATGCAGCAAACCAATCCTTCAGGCTGCTTGGTAAGAACCTGAATAGGGATCACTACCCTTGTTGCTATAATCATTAGTAATTACTGTATGAATTGGAGTGCCCAGTACATGTCTCAACTAATTCTCACAACAAACCCAAGAGATATACATTGTTATCCCAAGACCAAGATGAGAAGACCAAGGTTTAGGAAGTGGCACAAATGTTTCATTTGCTGTCTTAAGGATATTTTATTAATCATGATCAGCTAGATTATGAGGTGATAACAGACAGCTCTTAAATCTCAGGGCTTAAAACAAGTAAGGTTTAATTCTTACTCCAGCCACATATGCAATGTGGTCAACAGGGGGTTTCTCTAATTTTTTTTTTTTTTTTTTTTTTTTGAGATGAGTCTCACTATGTTGCCCTCGGTAGAGTGCTGTGGCATCACAGCTCACAGCAACCTCAAACTCTTGGGTTTAAGCGATTCTCTTGCCTCAGCTTCCCAAGTAGCTGAGACTACAGGCGCCTGCCACAATGCCTGGCCATTTTTTGTTGCAGTTGTCATTGTTGGTTAGCTGGCCCAAGCTGGGTTTGAACCTGCCAACTTCAGTGTATGTGGCCAGTGTCGAGCCAAGCTTCTCTCATTTTTGTCATTCAAGGACACAGACTGGGCTCTGCACCCATACCCAGTGGTTAGGGCGCTGGCCACATGTACCAGGGCTGGTGGGTTTTGAACCCTGTCTGGGCCTACTAATCAACAATGACAACAGCAACAACAACAACAACAACAAAAAGCCTGGCATTGTAGCAGGAGCCTGTAGTCCCAGCTACTCAGGAGGCTGAGGCAAAAGAATCACTTAAGCCTAAGAGTTTGAGGTTGCTGTGAGCTGTGATGCCACCACACTCTGAGGGCAACAAAGTGAGACTCTATCTCAAAAAAAAAAAAAAAAAAAAAAAAATACAGACTGATACAGCAGCTGCCATCTCAAATGCCACCAATCACCATGTCAGAAGAAAAAAATAAAAAGAGCAGTGGAGGGTTCTACACAGGCAATTAATTTTGCTTCACGCTCATCATGGAACTCCTCATGTGTCCCCACCCAACCACAAAAGAACAAGAAAGAGGAATCCTACTTCTGCGTAAAAGTATGAGAACTGAACAATTTTTTTCTTTTTTGAAGACAGTCACCCACTAGGTAGAGTGCTCTGGTGGGCAGAGTGCTCTTGGTGTCACAGCTCACAGCAACCTCAAACTCCTGGGTTCAAGCCAGCCTACTGCCTCAGCCTCCTGAGTAACTGGGACTACAGGTGCGGTCACAACACCCAGCCAGTTTTTCTATTTTTAGTACAGACAGCTGTCTTGCTGTTACTCAGGCAGGTCTCCAACTCCTGACCTCAAAGGCTCCTCCAGCCTTGGCCTCCCAGAGTGCTGGGATTGCAGGCATCAGCCATCGCACCGGGCTTCAGAACTGGAAATTTGATGAACAGCACCAGCTTCCATCACAAGCACCAAGGAGAGCAGTTCAGTTTTCTGGTGAAAACTGGTCGTTACCCAACCTTCTACTCTTCTGGGTTTTCTAAGTTCTAGTTTATGATGAAGTCAGAGCCCCAGTAAAACGTGGTGTTACCTGGAAACAACACCAGAAAACGAAGAAGGTCCAGCCCAAGATTAACAAAACAAAGCACCAGAAACAGCATCCTTAAGGGCTGGTTGAGTTATTGTCGCTTTTATGGGCCGGAAAAGGGTTGCTGAGATTGGTCCGTGTCAATGCAAATTATTGAAAAAATCAACCAATCAGCATCATCTTACCCTCTGTGTGCTGACACACTGTTTCATGCAAATAAGGCATTGAAATCTGACCAATTAGGTGACTTTCCAGGGACATGTCCCTCTTCCGGGGCTGGAGGGTGATGGGGTGAGGGCTGTGTGTGTGTTTGTGTCCCCACATTAGGCCTACCTACACGCAGAAAGTCAAGATTCTGGGCCCCAACAGTTCAGCTGGCAGGTAGATGACTTTAAAAAACTTTTTTTTTTTTTTTTTTGAGACAGAGTCTTAAGCTGTCGCTGTGGGTAGAGTGCAATGGCATCACAGCTCACAGCAACCTCAAACTCTTGGGCTGAAGCGATTCTCTTGCCTCAGCTTACCAAGTAGCTGGGACTACAGGCGCCCTCCACAACGCCTGGCTATTTTTCTTGTTGCAATAGTCATTGTTTTAGCTGGCCCGGGCCAGGTGCCAACCCGCCAGCCTCGGTGTAGCGCCCTACCCACTGAGCTACGGGCGCAGCCCAAGTTCCGCCTTTCTTATTTCATGAAATCCTTTCACTTGTGTTTGTTTTTGCTGAAGTATTTGAAAGTAAATCCCAGAATTATTTCACCTGTAAACACTCAAGATGTATTTCTTTTTTTTTAGAGACAGAGTTTCACTGTACCGCCCTCGGGTAGAGTGCCGTGACGTCACACGGCTGACAGCAACCTCTAACTCTTGGGCTTACGTGATTCTCTTGCCTCAGCCTCTGAGCAGCTGGGACTACAGGTGCCCGCCACAACGCCGGGCTATTTTTATTTTTGTTGCAGTTTGGCCGGGGCTGGGTTTGAACCTGCCACCCTGGGTATATGGGGCCAGCGCCCTACTCACTGAGCCACAGGCGCCGCCCTAAGATGTATTTCTATCACACGATAACTTTAAAAAATAACCGTAATTTCCTTATCACACTGCCCCAACAAAATTAAACTAATGTTGGCTCTGCACCTGTAGCTCAAGCGGCTAAGGCGCCAGCCACATACACCTGACCTGACGGGGTCGAATCCAGCCCGGGCCCTCTAAACAACAATGATGGCTGCAACCAAAAAATAGCAGGACATTGTGGCGGGCGCCTGTAGTCCCAGCTACTGGGGAGGCGGAGGCAGGAGAATCGCTTGAGCCCAGGAGTTGGAGGTTGCTGTGAGCTGTAATGCTATGGCACTCTACCCAGGGCGACAGCTTTAGGCTCTGTCTCAAAAAAAAAAAAAAAAAAAAAAAATTAAACTAATGTCATCTAATGTTTAGTCCGTAATTAATTTCCCCTGAATGCCTAAAAAGTATAATTTTGTGGTCAATTTCCTAAAACCAGTATCCAACTAAGGTCATAACGCATTTGGTTAATTAAGAGGATGGGTTAATTCATGTTTGTTTTTGTTTTGTTTTATTTTGTTTTTAAGGATGAGGTTCTTACTATTTTGCCCTGGCTGGACTTAAATTCCTGGCTGAAGCAATCCCCTTGCCTCAGCCTCTCAAGTATCTATGTCACTTTGTTTAAGAAACCAGGTCATTTTTACCATCAAGTTTCCCGTATTCTGGATTTGGCTGAGTATCATTTAACATGTTCTTCTGTCCCCTATAATTATATTTAGAAGTTTGATTAAATTTACTTTCACTTTGTTCTAGGAATATTCCATAAATGATACTATATATTTCTTTTTTTATTATATCAAGAGGCACATGGTGACTAGTTCTGTTTTCAGTGATCTGAGATTGATCAGTAAATGTAGGCAGTATCAATCTGCTCCATTCATTATGAAGTCCCTATTGTAATATCTTCCTGTGGCTACTATAACAAATTAGTACAAATTTGGTGACTTAAAACAGCAGACGTTTATTCTCTTACAGTTCTGGAGCCCAGAAGTCCAAAATCAGGGTATGTGCAGGGCTGCGCTGTCTCTGGAGAGTGGCTCTGCCAGCTTCTGGTGGCTGGCAGTGTTCCGTGGCTTCCTTAGCATCATTCACTGAGGCCTGTCCTCTGTGGTCACATTGCCTCCTCCTCAGCACGCGTCTGTGTTCTCTCCTTTTCTGTTTCTCATAAGGACACTTGTCATTGGATTCATCTCACCCCACTAATCCAGGAAGATCTAATTTCAAGATTCTTAACTGAAGTTAAGGAATGAATTCATGTTATGAATTATATCTGCAAAGATCCTTTTCCCAAACAAGATAACAGGCACAGGTTTCAGGGATTAGGACATGCACATATCTTTTTGTGGTCACCTTTCAACCCACTATGTCTATCAACTTTTTTTTTTTTCAACAGGGACAAAGCCTCACTATATTGTCCAGGCTGGTCTCAAACTCCTGGGCTCAAGCTATCAACAATCACCCAGCTTCAATTTTTTTTTTTTTTTTTTGAGACAGAGTCTCACTTTGTTGCCCTTGGTAGAGTGCCGTGGCATCACAGCTTACAGAAACCTCCAACTCTTGGGCTTAAGTGATTCTCTTGCCTCAGCCTCCTCAGTAGCTGGGACAACAGGTGCCCAGCTATTTTTTGTTGCAATTCTCATTGCTGTTTTTAGCTGGCTGGGGCTGGGTTTGAACCCGCCACCCTTAGTATATGGGGCTGGCACCCTACTCATTGAGCCACAGGTGCTGCCCAGCTTTAATTCTTTATGTAATGGCTACTAGTTATTATTTGCTTGATTTATTATTTCATTAAGTCTTGCAAAATGAAGATTTTCTAATTTTTCCATTCCCCCTTCATTTACTAGCTGTGAATCATGTATAAAGAAAAATTTCTCTCAGGGACAGGTGCAGTGACCCAGGCTTGTAATCCTAGCACTTTGGGAGGCCAAGGTGGGAGGATCCCTTGAGCTCAGGAGTTTGAGACTAGCCTGAGCAAGAAGGTATAGTCCCAGCTACTTGGGTGGCTGAGGCAAGAGGATCACTTGAGCCCAGGAGTTTGAGGTACTTTAATCTGGGCAACAGAGCGAGACTCTGTCTCAAAACAAAATCAAAAACAAAAAAGAAAAACACATGTATATTCAAGTGAGGGGGGGAGGAGGGAAAGGGGAAGAGGGATGGCATTGGCAAATTTTTACCTAATGTGCACAGTGTAAGGGTATTCAGCACACCCACTGGGTGAAGGCTTAACTACAACTTGAACTTTACCTTAGAAACTTGACCTTAGAAACAAAAACAATGTAACCCAACCATTTGTACCCTCATATTAATCTGAAATTTAAAAAATAGAAAAAGAAAAATTTCTCCCAACAACTGCTTTCTTACCCTGACATATAACCTGCTCTGAATAGTTAGTATTGATCCTTCTCTTCCATCTGTCTTAGGTAAGGTTTCCTAAGAGCAAATCTTGAGTTAGGATTTTGAGTACAAGCAGTTTATTTGGGAGGTGATGCTAAGAGGCACGGGGAAGAAATGAAGAAGTGAGACAGGAAAGGAAGAAAGTTAAGTACAGGTGTACGACAGAGCAGATGGGCGGCTGGAGCTCAGTCCTGCTGTGGACGGTGGGAGGCAGTGTAGAAGCTGCCTCAGAGAATCACAGTCTGAGGGGCAAGGAGACTGGAGCGGTTCTTTTTTTTTTTTTTTTCCCCTAATGACAGACAAGTTCCCACAGCCAGAAAAGTTTCCCCAGCACAGATGGAAAGTTTCCACAGAGTCAAAGATGTTTACAAAGGAACATTCTCCTCATAGAGGCAAATGCTTAAAGGATGTGGGTCACAGCTACAATCCACTTCTTTGCACTGCTCAGATCCATTCAGTTATTTTATTAATTCCACTCTGTCACTGATGCTTCAAGGTGGCAGCTGATTGCAATTTCTAATTCTTTTAACAGAAAGTCTTAAGGATAGGAGGGTTAGTGGGAAAAGCTATAGTAACTGTTACTGCTGTTGGTTCCAAGGGTGACAGTAATTGTTACTGCTGTTTGTTTCAAGGCTGTCAGCAACTTTGGACATTTCTCTCCTCTATACTTCATGCTGTTGGTCTATGGGGCTCTCCCAGTAGAAAATCCAGACCTTCATGCCTGAAGATCTGTCTTTCACTACCGTGCCCTTGCCAGGTCACCATTACTACAACTACCTGTGCATGGAATAATTAACATCAAATATCTCTGCTGGTGTAATTCTCTTCTTTGACAGCTGGTCATGAGCTTTAGTAGTCTCTGTGGTCAGTGGTCACTGTGATCTCTGTCGATACACTCCCCAGCCCAGGAAGCACACATTCTCTAAGTGGATCACTAGGACTGACGGTGAGAGGGGAACCTCATCTTCCATACCTGGCTCCTGTGTCCATGATTTCTAGCTATTTGGGGTACACAACATGGAATGGCCATTGGGTCAAAATATTGACTGCATTTTGAAAGATAGAAGCCAAGCTGGGAGGCAGGGATTAAAGATGGCAGCTGAGTAACAGCTTCCCTGTAACTGGGCCTGGCGAATCTGGGGAGACAAGACTCCAGACATCGCTGGCCGGTGGGACCTGCCTACAATCATCCCTTTGAGGACACAGAGAGCCAGCA
>CAUYPK010025645.1:0-22326 GCA_963574355.1 Loris lydekkerianus | reverse complement strand
AGCCCCCACTTGCACTCTCCAAATGGAAACAAAATTACAAAAGAACAAAACAAAAAAAAAAAAAAAAAAAAAAAAAAAAAGCCCTTCTCATTGTACACCCTTGTTTATTTTTAGGAACAGAGTCTCATTCCATTGCCCAGGCTGGAGTGCAGTGGTGTGATTATACCTCACTGTAACCTTGAACTCCTAGGCTCAAGAGATCCCTCCACCTCTGCCTCCCCAGTAGCTAGGACTACAGATGCATACTCCACAACTGGCTACTTTATTTTTAGATAGGGTCTTGTGCTATTGCCTGGGCTAGAGTGCAGTGGCATCATCATAGTTCACAGCAATCTCAAACTGCTGTGCTCAAGTGATTCTCCTGCCTCAGCCTCTCAAGTGGCTGGGACTACAGGCAAGCTCCATCACACCCAGCTAATTTTTCTGTTTTTCATAGAGACAGTCTTGCTCTTGCTCAGACTGGTCTTAAACTCTTGGCCTCAAGAAATCTTCCTGCTTCACCTCCCAAAGTGCTAGGGTTACAGGTGTGAACCACTGCACCTTGCCTGATTTTTAAATTTTTTTATAGAGATAGAATTTTGATATGTTGCCCAGGCTGGTCTTGAACTCCTGGCCTCAAGAAATCTTCCTGCCTCAGTCTCTCAAAATGCTAGAGTTATAGGTGTAAGCCACTGTGCCTGGATCCTGCACACTCTTCTCTGAACTTGTTTCATACTAGTGCTGAGAGAAAAGTTAGACAGATTCTGCTAGGGAAGGAGGACTTGCGTCTTAACAAGCAAAAAGCCACTTTCCGTCCAGGTAACTGGTCTAGCATTTAGCAGTGATCCACAGCAAAGTGGCAGACCATGCCTTCTATATTACACTGATAGGAAAGTGAACAAGTAGGCGTACTTCTCTTGGGTAGCAGATGGGTGGGATTCCGGCGGCCCTGCCATTCAGTATTGAACAGCGCCTCCCGCTCACTCTGGAATACATTCTGCAGCTTCCTCTCCTGGACTATTAACTTCAGGCGCTTTATCCGCTCTCCAGAGCGTGAGATGAAGTCAGGTCTGTGAAGCTGAAGTGATTCCTGAGGAGAAAAAAACCCAACCCAGACTTCACACTAATGCTATAGTCTACATGTCAAGTGCCTAGAAAAACAATCCCTGCTCAATGCGTTTGGAGAGCCTGTTGCTAATGCTTAGAAAATATCCAGAGTTGAAGAATACTCTGACACCTCTCTTGTGGGGTGAAAGCTCCAACAGGGAAATCAAAGGAATCAGAAAAATACCTTTGGAGTAAGCTAAGAACTAAGACTGTGGCAATCACAATTCTCCCAAACATCAATGGGATAGAGCTCTGCCCATTGCATTATTTTAAATTTCCTTTCGAACAAATACTTCTTGAAATAACATTTCCTTTATCCTCCAAGAGACATATAAGAAGAGACTAGGTGCCTTTTAAATCCTATGTTAAGCAGGAATAGCAGTTACATAAATAGAGAAATATATATGAGGCTGACACAAACCTCAGGCATCTGAGCACTATACATGCAGATATCTACTAGACCGATGAACAGTGCTAAAACAGACCCCCTTCTATTGCCTTGTCCTCAGATTCTGAGAGTCACGCACTGTTTAGAACGGTTAAGAGAAAGCAATCTTTGATTAACAATGGGAAACCAAGTCCTTATGCAATGAAAACAGATGAACTGTGGAAGTTATAGGAATAAACCTCAGCATGCCAAGTCACAGATGCAACTTCTTTGTGTCTTGACCTTCTTCTCCCTAAACAGAGGGCTAAAGTAATTCAATGTCACTGCACCTGCAGGGTTGCTCTCACAAGTGACTTCAGTGCATCTCTGCCATCTCTTCTGCCTGGGTCTGCCAGTGAGCCCCCACCATCCATGCGTTGTCCCTGCCAGTTCTGTTCCCGCAGCGGCTCCCTCCAGGGTTTGGTTTTGGTTACTGGTTCAAACCAGGAGATGCCAGGGCCATAAATCTTCGCCAGATTTTCCTTCTTAGATTCAGACTTCACATTTTCCACAGGAACAAACCATGAAACCCCTGTAGGAAATATTTTTAAGAAGGAAAAAATATTTTTCTTTTTTTATAATCCACCCAGTTCCCATCAAAGACATGCACATAATATAGACTTTCAGGGGACTCAGTTGCCAGAGGTCACTACGGTGCCCCTGAGTCAGGTTTAACTACAGATATGATTCTGTAAATGTAGTACTAGATACTCCATAACCTTGCCAAGGTGATGGCAGAAGCCAGGTGGACTCAACATAGTCATTTGGAAACAAAGAATCTTAGCCTTGCAAGGGAACTGAAATTCACTCATTTTTTCTGCTACAAAATCTATAATTAGAAACTGACCTTCACAGAAAGTCTGCTTGTTCTTCTTTAAGTTTTTGTCCTCAGGATAACTGGTAAAGAGAACTTTCTCTTCATTTTTTTCTTCTAGCGAAGAAGTCATATCACTTTCCTCTTCTAATCTAGCCTCACTAGAACTTGGAGTTGGGAAAGTCATCCCAACATCTCGAGTGTGGTTTGTGGCACCATTCACAATCTCCAAGTTACCTGAAAGGAAAGATCATTGATATCTCTCAGAACAGCCTTGAGGCTAAGGGGTCTGTTCAAGTCAGCAAGTGAACCCTTTTTAGTGCTTCAGAAACATACTGCTTTTATTTAGGGTGAAGGATGGAAGAAGAGAAAGGAAGAGAAGAAAGAGGGAGGAAAGGATAAGGAGAAAGAAAGAGAGTTTTAGTATCTAAGCTACCTTAAATATTAGAGGGAAATAAGAACTAATATGGGTTCAAAGGATAAAGATTTTGGTTCTGATCCCAGGTGAGAAAGAACATAAACACTTATTGTCCTATTGGCAGTCACCCAGGTATGGAAAAGATTGACAGAAGTAAAGACAAGACTTGAAGGAAAGAAAAAAAAAAAAAAAAAATCAAAAGAACAATTTATTTTTGTTTTATAAAATCAAAAGGTATAAAGTTTTTGGATTTTTTGAATATAAAAGTATAAGTTTATTTTATATTACAGAAAGGTTAGAGAGTGTGGAGAAGAGATGAGCGCAGACAGCAGGGAGTGAAAGAAGGGAAGATGGGAGGGAGGGTGCAGAGAAAAGGAACAAGAGAATGGCCTACGCCCAAGAAGGTTGTTTTTTTTTTTTTTTTTTTTTGCATATTCAAACATTTCTTTTACTTTTTAAAAAAATAAAACAGCAGTATGCCATACACTGCTCTGCACCTTGATTTTTTTTATGCATTATGTATCTTAGAGTTCTTTCCCTATAAGTACAGCTTCCTCATTTTATTTAGGATTTCATTGTATGATGTAAAATAACTGAATCAACCATTCAGCTATTGATGAATTCTAAGTTGACTTTAATTTTCTGCTATAACAAACAATACTTCAGTGGTTAGTTTGGGACTTTTGCCATTTTGCACATATGCAAATATATCTACAGGCTAAATTCCACATATACACAATATATCTATAGGACAAATTGTACATGCAAAAAAATGCTGGGCCAGAGTAATTTTGATAGGAACTATCAAACTGCCTTTTGACAGAAGTGTACCAACTTCTATTCCTAAATATATTGAGGGCACCCATTTCCCCCACACTCTTGCCCACCAACTTGCTATCAAACTTGAGTTTTGCCAATCTGACAGGTGAAAAATAGTTGGATACAATTTTAATCTTAATTTCCTTTATTATGAGTGAAGTTAAGTATCTTACATGTTTAAGAGCCGCTTTTATTTCAATGGAAAAGTTTAACTTCAAAAAATTTACCTGCTTGTACACCCTTGTTTAACATATGTACATTTTGCTTATTGCAAAGAGTAGAGTTCGAGCTCAAGAAGGTACTGGGGGAAGATGAAACAGAGTCAGAAGAAATCATATGGTTTGCCACCTGGAAAAATAAAAGAGATCTTGTTATGGATAGCTGCAATCACTGGCAAAGCTAACCCACAGAAGTAAGCCTACAGGTCCCCAGGAGCCCTTTCTTATCTAATTCAAATTGCTAAAATGCAGTTGAAGAAGTCTAAAACGATGTGATCATGCTGCCATGTATCACTGAGGAGAACACTGTTGCTGTTGAATAGGTCCTGAGCTACTGCAAGATTCTAAGACAAAGAGAGGCTGGGCATATTCTCTGGGCTTGGAACAACTCTGAAGAGGATGCTAACCAAACAGTCTAATAAATCTTCTGCATATAATTTTGATGTAATTTTGTAGTATGAAATACTATTATATAAAACAAGTATTCCTTAAACTTGTTCATCATAAAGATAACCTGGGAAAGGTTATAATATGGAATAATGAATTGGAATCTCTAGGGGAGGGGTTTGGGTATCTATATTTTAAATAAATCCCAGGGAATTTTCTACTTAATCAAGTTTGATCAAGGTGAATTAAAGTCCAAGTAAGGAGAGGTAACTGAAAGTGCTTCCTTAAACAAAATAAATTAAATCCGAGGGCCTCAGGAAACTTCCAACAGAATCCTAGAGAGGAGGAGCTATCCTAGACATGTGATGACAGGAAATGTATTGATTTTCAGAAAGTTAAGCATTGCAAACTGGTGGGTTGACCAATTTAGGATGGATCACTAATCTGATAATTTGCAAGGAATTGGAGATCAATGGAAAGATTAGCAAATTTCAGCCAGGGCTCAAGAAAACAGGCAAAACAGGCCCTGCCAGGTTACTCTTGTTTTCCCTAGTAGATATGATTGCTTGATTGGCGGGCCAAAAGAATGTATAGGAGAGTACAACTACATTAGCACAAAATAACAAAACATTTCATGGCATCTTTGAGGGCAATGTGACATATGGTTTGGATAATAATACACGTTGGTAGAACCACAACTGTTGAACCAACCTTACCCAAATATTATTTTAACACAGACAGGGTCCTTTACTGAGTAGTACTTCTTGCCTCTGACATCAGCTATTTACTAAGCACCTACTGTGTACCAGTCACTGGGTCTGGCTCTGGCTATTTCTTGACATATTATATATCATTTTCTTGGAGACACGGAAAGCAGGAGAATTTCCATATAATGCACATCGTGGAGTATCTGAATGGCTATCAGGATCCCAAATGATAACAAGAATGATGGGCTCAATCAAACATGAAGATGTTCAGCATGGATAATTGTAAAGTCCTGCACAATAAGTAGGAGGAATGGCAGCAACTTTGATGCAGCAGTAAAAGCTCCGTATTTGGAGTCTTTTACTAGCTATCTCTCTTTGAGCAAGCCACAACTTCTATGTGCCAGTTTTTCCGCCTAGATTTTCAAAATCTGCATTTCTGAAATTGCAGAAGCATTAGAAAAAAAAAAAACAAACAGTGATTTAGATGCTAAATCATAAAAAACTAACATAAAACTATGAAACTACTATGATGGTTAAAAAAAACTCCAAAAGCACTCCAATGGACAATACATGGTACCCTCTCTGCAGGTACCTCTTTGCACAAAAGAGGGAGAAAGCACTTCAGGTACTGAAGTAGATGAACTTTCAACAAAGACATTAAAGTATAAAAAGCAAAGTATGCCGCTATTTTTTATGAAAAAGAGTAGAAAACATACGTAGGTGTTTGCTTTTTTATTTATAAAATAGCTCTGAAAGAATCCAGATTGGAAGAGAAGAAGTAAACTGGTGGAATCCACAAAGAAGTACTAGAACTAATAGACAAATTTAGCCAGGTTGTGGAATATAGGATCAATAACATAAAAAAAAAAATTGTATTTAACAATGAGCAACTTGAAAATTAAATTAAGAAAACAATTCTATTCATAGTAGCTTCAAAAAGAAAAACATATTTAGGAATAAAATTAACAATAGAAGTGTCAGAGTTGCACACTAAAAAGATATTGCTGAGAGAAATTAAAGATCTAAATAAATGGTGAGATACTTCACATATTTGGGCTGGAAGAGCAAAGTTGTTTGGATGGCAATTCTCCCCAAATTAATCTACAGAATCTCTATCAAAAGCTACACAATCTCTATCAAAATCTCAGCAAGCTTTTTAAAGAAATCTATGAGCTGACCTCAAATTTATATGAAAATGAAAAGACCTACAAGAGCCAAAAATTATTGGAAAGAAGAAAAAAAAAGAACAAAGATGGAGGACTTACAATTCTCAATATCAAAACTTATAAAGCTACAGTAATCAAGAGATTGTGGTATTGGCATAAGAACAGACACAGGCATATTAATCAATGTAACAGAAATTATCGAGTCCAGAAATAAAATCTTACATTTATGCTCAATTTTCAACAAAGGTGCCAAGGCAACTCAATGGAAGAAAGGACAGTCTTTTAAACAATTGATGCTGGGACAATTGGATATCCATGTGCAAAAAGATGAATCCAGATAGCAAATCATATGCAAAAATAGACTCAAAATGAACCTTACACCTACTATAAGGACTAAAACTGTAAAACTTTTTAAAGAAAACATAGCAGAAAATCTTTGTGACTTTGGTGAGGCAAAGAGTTCTTTTAAATGTTAACACCAAAGCATGACCCATGAAAGAAAAACATTTTAAACTGGGCTTCATGATTACTATATTAAAAACATTTGCACTTCAGAAGACAGTTTTAAATGAAAAAGTCAAGCCACAAATTATTTGTAAATCATACATCCGATAAAGGACTTTTAACTAGAATACATAAAGAATTCTTAAAGCTCAGTAAGAAGACAAATAGCCTACTTTGAAAATGGGTAAAGGACATAGACATATAGAAGAGTGAACAATAAATACATGAAAAAAATGTTCATCATCATCACCAGTCATTGGGAAATTCAAATTAAAAATCATAATGAGATTGCTGTGAGCTATGAAGCCACAGCACTCTACCAAAAGTGACAAAGTTAGACCGTCAATAAATAAATAAATAAA
Source organism: Loris lydekkerianus (assembly GCA_963574355.1). Classification (NCBI taxonomy): domain Eukaryota; kingdom Metazoa; phylum Chordata; class Mammalia; order Primates; family Lorisidae; genus Loris; species Loris lydekkerianus. The sequence goes on along the minus strand of CAUYPK010025645.1, from coordinate 15,418 downwards.
TTTATAAATAACACAATGAGACACTACTTCATACACACCAGGACGGTTATAAACAAAAGGATGGAAAATAGCCAGTATTGACAAGGAGATGGAGAAACTGAAACCAGTTAGGAATGTAATGTTGCAGCCACCTGAGAAAATGTTTTGGCAATATCTTAAAAAGTTAAATATAAACTTATCATATGATCCCGCAATTCCATTCCTAGGTTAATACTTTCCCTACCCCCACCAAATGAAAATGTATTCCCAAACAAAAACTTGTACAAATGTTAATAGTAGCATTAATATTATCCAAAAAGGGAAACAATCGAAATGTCTATAAACTGATAAAATGTGGTATATCCACTCAGTGGAATACTATTCAGCAACAAAAAGAAACTATTGATACTTAGTACAAGATGGATGAAGCTTGAAATCATTATGTCAAGCAAAAGAACTCAGATGCAAAAGACCACGTTATAACAATGCATTTACATGAAATGTACAGAAAAGACAGATAAGTGGTTGCCTGGGGCTGTGGATTGACTTAAACAGGTACAAGGGACCTTTTTGTGGAGACAAAAATGTTCTAAAAGTGGACTGTGGTGATGACTGCACAACTCTATAAATTTACTAAAAAATAACTGTATACTTGGAATACATGAAGTTTTTTGGTACACAAATCATAGTCAATAAAACTGTTCTTTAAAAAAAAAATCTCTGTAGAGATATGGAAGCAACTGGTAACAATGCCTCTGGGAAGGGCAGCTGGATGTCTGTGGAATAGTAGAAAGGGCACTTTTCACCAAATACTCTTTTACACACTTTGAATGTTGTACCATGTGGTCGTATTATCAGTTTAAGAAATAAGAATAAGCATACACACACACACACACACACACACACACACGGAGAAAGGTGTGGCAATAAAGATATGAGTTCAACAGAAGACAGGAATGCTTTAGTCACTGAAAGGAAGGTGGTTAAGTTGGTTTTCCCAATGTGCTCTCCCCACCTAAATCACATGCTTAGCTCAAAGGGACATGTTAAATTATAGGTTATCAAGAAACTTGGACCCAGGAAAGCTACCAATTTCACAAGGATAGTGGAAACCATGACCTGGGTGGGAGGGTACAAAGACTAAAAAGGAAAGAAAACACTTCAGGGAATGAGATGGGGTACTGAAAGGGAGAAGATGAAATTTCTTTCCTGTGTTTTCAGAGAGTTCCAAGAACAGAGTCAAGATTTCCAGTGCAAGGTTTTGGACCTTTCATAACTAGAGACTTAGACAGGTGGAATGAGCCACCTATAAGTAGTAAGAGGTAGAGCTGCTGAGGCAGAGATCCCTTTGGTACAGATACAAAAATATCCACATGGTTGGAATGAATAGGACCAAACACCCAGAGCTCCTTCTGAGGTTGAGATTCCATGAACTTCCTGCAGTTCCAAAGTATACAACCAGTCATGGTATGTACCACAGGGTGTGAAAAAAATACAATTACATTGGATTAAATGAAAATACTTTGTGTGTGCATTTCCGTTTTTAGTTCGAATTTTTTTTAGTAATTCTTGCCTATAAAAAAGTAATCATTTAAAAATAATTTTCCTCTCAAAAAATATATTTATTCAGCCATATAGGATGGTGAAAGTCAAAAAGACAGAAACAAGTGTTTATTAGAATGTGGAGAAATCTGAACCCTCATACATTGCTGGTGGGAATGGAAAACAGTGCAAGTGCTTTGGAAAACAGTTGGGAAAATCCTCAGTTAAACAGAGTTTTATGATTCAGCGATTCCACTCCTAGGTATATATCCAAGACAAATGAAAATATATTCACACACATAAACATATTTATGAATGTTCTGAACGGTTTTCCTCAAAATAGCCCCCAAATAGAAACCCAAATGCCCATGAACTGATGAATGGATAAAATGTGGTATAGTCCTATACTAGAATATTATTTGGGCATTAAAGGGAATAAGCACACACTGTGATGTGAATGAACCTTGAAGACATTAAGTGAAAGAAGTCAGTCACAAAAGACTACACATTGCTTGATTACATTTATATGAACCATCCAGAATAGGGGAAGGAATTAATTAGTGGGTGCCTGGGACAGAGGTAGGAGGATGGGGAAATGAGGACTGACTGTGAACTGTTATAAGTATACAGGATTTTTTTAAAAGGGTGTTGGAAATGTCCTAAAATTAGATTAAGGTGATAATCACACAATTCTATTATACCAAAACCTGTTAAACTGACCACTTTACATAGATGAATCTTTTAGCATGTGAAATATCTCAAGAAAGCTATAAACATGTATATTCACATATCCAGTCTAAAATGAATGTAGAATATGAAGTCTTATTTGGAGAAAAAAGCTTATTATGTTACTGTATCAGTGATACAAAAACAACAGAAGGTTAAACAATGATGTTACTTTCACATAATAAAGAGCAGAGAATCCTAACAATAATTCGGCACCTGTTTGCTGTACGATAGAGCACTATAAACACTAGCGCTAGAGCCAAGTGCAAACTGTCACAATCACAAAATCATGGCATGTAATGTTGACTTTCGTCCACAGATTAATAACATTAATCACAATGTATGGGCCTACACTTGCGTCCAACAATTTGTGTTGAGGGCCCATCATAGGATAAAACTTTTTTTCTTAATTCATTTACAGATGCTGTTGGTGAACCACAACAGTCCACTGTCTTAGTCCACGGGGGAAACCTGGACATCTCTAAGGATAGTATCATCCCTCAGGGTGTGACTGTGGATTAGCTCACTCAGTTCTCTGCAGTGGAGTTTACATGTGAAGATTTAGTGACTACGAGTTAATAAACATCATCAGCTATCACGGTTCAAGCTTTCTGTTGCATAGTCTGGGAAAAGACTATGTTCCCAGAAGGAGTTATATTCTGGCTGCTTCTTTTTCTGTTTTTGAGTCAGAGTCTCACTCTGTTGCTCAGGCTAGAGTCCCATGGTGTTCTCATAGCTCACAACTCTTGAGGTCAAGCAATCTTCTTGCCACAGCCTCCTGAGTCGCTGGGACTATGGGCAAGCTCAACTATGCCCTGCTAATTTTTCTATTTTTAGTACAGATGAGGTCTTGCTGTTGCTCAGCCTGGTTTTGAACTCATGAGTGCAAGCAATCCACCCCCTTCAGTCTCCCATAATGCTGGGATTACAGTTGTGAGCCACTGCACCCAGCTAGCTTGTTTTAATTTAAATCATTAAGAAAAAAAATGCATCTCTGATGCCTTATTTTACACTGGGGAAAGGAAATAAATGCCACCATCTAGAGATGTGTCAGGTTTCTTGTAGTACTTTTTAATATAATTAAAATTTATAAGACAGCGCCTGTGGCTCAGTGAATAGGACGCTGGCCCCATATACTGAGGGTGGTGGGTTCGAACCCAGCCCCAGTCAAATTACAACAAAAAAACAGCCAGGCATTGTGGTGGGCACCTATAGTCCCAGCTATTCAGGAGGCTGAGGCAAGAGAATCGCCTAAGCCCCAAAGCTGGAGGTTGCTGTGAGCTGTGACGCCACAGCACTCTACGGAGGGCGACAAAGTGAGGCTCTGTCTCTAAAAAAAAAATAAAAGACATAAATAAATAAGAACAGGTACTCAGAAACTGTGCAATTAAAAAAATTATATATTTCCCTTATTTATTGATTAAAGGTATCAGACAGACCCAGAAATAAAAGGTTTTCAATTAAAAAATTACTTTCTATGTGGGAAATGAGCTTGAAACAGTCTATGTTTTTATATGACCCTACACAGCTTTTCTTAATGTGGGAAGATTATTAGTGCTTTACCTTTAGCCAGACAGGTACCTGATAGGAGATGCTTTTCCTTTAGACCACTGGTTCTCAACCTTCCTAATGCCGTGACCCTTTGACACGTGACCCACAGGTTGAGAACCGCTGCTTTAGACTCTAAAGTTTAGAGGAATGGATTTATGCTAATTCATTTATAACCACTCGAGTTTAGGACCAGAGATACTGATAAGACAGAGTCAAAATGAGAAATAAAGTCTATTAACACCAAGAGTCTTGTCAAAAGTTTTTAGAAATGTGCAGATCCACTGGCAATTGTAGCTTCAATAAGTTACCAGTAAACTAACCAGTAAGGGGTGACACAATAACAAAGTTATCTGTCAAAAAAAAAACAAAACAAAACACTTTAACATAAATTTAGTTTCTAGAGATAAAAGCTTGCAGAATCCTTGTTTGTACAGTGGTTAGTGGAACAAAAGCCAAAACAAACAACAACAACAACAAAAAAAACTTGCAGAAACAGGAACTCAGGTTTTTCTATCAGGTTTGAAAAATTAATGATCTGGAAGGAGTCCTATGCATTTTTTTCTTCTTTGCATTCTCCCAAGTATTTTTCTTTTTGTCTTAAATACACATTATCTGTGAGGATTATTACATGATGACTCTAAAATACTTTTTTTTCTTTTTGAGACAGTTTTATTATGTCACCCTCAGTAGAGTGCTATGGCATCACAGCACCTCAAACTCCTAGGCTTAAGTGATTCTCTTGTCTCAGCCTCCCAAGTAGCTGGGACTACAGGCATCCACCACAAAGCCTGGCTGCTTTTTGTTGCAGTTGTCACTGATCTTTAGCTGGCCCAGGCTGAGTTCGAACTCATAAGCCTTGGTGCATGTGGCCGGCACCATAACCACTGTGCTATGGGCGCTGAGACTCTAAAATCTTTATTTCACTCATGATATATATACTCATGAGGTCATATATACACAACTTGTTAGACATTTTCACATAGATGTTCAAATCCAACTTCAAGTTTAATAAAACTCATTCATATTTCAGTCAGAATTATTTTCTTCTATGAAATTTTCCATTTTGATAAGGTATCCACACATTGTTTACAGTTGTTTTAAATTAAAATTTCAAAAGAACTATGCTAATTAATTACCAAGTCCAATTGGCTGATGTCTCGGTTAACAAAACAACATTAGATATTTGTAATAAATTAATTCATGAATACTACTTTCCCATTTAAAGATCTTTACTGGCAACTACCTATGTGAAAATAAAAATTATAACTAGGTATATAAAGTAAATGTCATATGGATTAAAAGTTAAAATTTATTGCCTACCTTCCCCCAAAAAATATTTAAAGAAAAACAGTTTTTAAAAATAATCTTGAGGTTAAAAGGTATGTCTTAACATGTAATAAATAAGTTGATTATATAACAATACTATTACATCATTAACAATATAATTAATGCTTAAGAATCAATAGGAATGGGTGGCTCCTGTGGCTCAAAGGGGTAGGGCGCTGGCTCCATGTGCCAGAGGTGGCAGTTTCAACACCCCTCCCCCCAATCTGGCCCAAAAAAAACTGCAAAAAAAAAAAGAATCAATAGGAAAAAACCTTCAAAAAAGAAAAGGTAAGGAATATAAAAAGGTAACTCTCAAATAAGAAATACAAATGGCAACTCGGGAACCTAATAAAAAATGCATTTTAGGGGGGGCGCCTGTGGCTCAGTGAGTAGGGCGCCGGCCCCATATACAGAGGGTAGCAGGTTCAAACCCTGCCCCGGCCAAACTGCAACAACAACAACAAAATAGCTAGGCGTTGTGGTGGGCGCCCGTCGTCCCAGCAGCTCGGGAGGCTGAGGCAGGAGAATCATGGAAGCCCAAGAGCTGGAGGCTGCTGTGAGTCCTGTGACATCACGGCACTCCACAGAGGGTGGTAAAGTGAGACTCTGTCTCTACAAAAAAAAAAAAAAAAAAAAAATGCATTTTAAAGCATTAGCAAATGTTAAAAATACTTGTACTACCTGGAGTAGGCAAGAGAATGAAGAAACATACTCTCATATATTGTTGGTGGGAACACACATTTATACAAATTTTCTAGAGGGCACATGGGAGCAGGGAGAGGAAGAGTTGTAGACTATCAACAGTTTTCTTTTTTTGAGACAGAATTTTACTATGTTGCCCTCAGTAGAGTACTGTGAAATCACAGCTCACAGCAACCTCAAACTCTTGGGCTTAAGTGATCCTCTTGTTTCAACCTCCCAAGTAGCTGGGACTACAGGTGCCCACCACAATACCTGGCTATTTTGGTTGCAATTGTCATTGTTGTTTAGCAGGGCCAAGAGGGGGTCACACCAGCCAGCTTTGGTGTATGTGGCCAGCACCTCCAATTTTTTAAATTTATATTTTCCTAGAAAATCATTTAATCTAGATTTTAAAATGTATCAATCTAAAGTTACACACAGAAATCATTTTTAAAAAATCATCTGTCCATGGTCAAAACCTTCCATATTACTAATGTTGATATCCTTTTCCCCTTAGTCAGAATAACCAGAACTTGTGGTCTATTATTCTTTTAAAAAGAATTAGATCTCGGTTATATTGATAAATTTTAGGTACAGATGTGATTTACATATTTTCCATTTTAGTGATTACTTCTTGTTTTCTTCACTTTTTTGTTGTTGTTGTTTTGAGATAGGGTCCTCTGTTGCCTGGGCTGGAGGTAGCTCACCGCAACCTCAAAGTTCCTAGTTCAAGCAATCCTCTTGCTTCAGCCTCTCAAGTACCTGAGACTATCGATATGTACTATCACCCCCAGCTGATTTTTTTTAAGATATTTTATTTTTGCCAGGAACACTGTGTTGAGAATAAATTTTTAAGTTTTTCTGTACAGATGGGGGACTAATTATTGCCCAAATTAGTCTTCAACTCCTGGCCTTAAGTGATCCTCCTTCCTTGACCTCCCAAAGTGCTAGGATTTCAGGTATGAGCCACATGCCCAACCCTGTTTTACTTCTTCTAAAGTAGAATGCTTAATTCAACTACTTTGTAGTTGTTCTTGTTCAACTAAAGTATCACTTAAAGTCTTCCTGTAGATACTAAGTTTAGCCATATCCTGTAAGTCTGATGGGCACTTTTACTGTCTTTAAATGAAAATATGTCTATAATTTCCATTTTTAGTTATTTTATAACCCAGAAGTTATTTATAATGGTGCTTTTAAATTTTCATGTATTTAATTTTAAAAATTATAATTGTTAGGTTCCACTTTTACTGTACTATGGTTAGAGATACAGGCTTACATATAAAATGTCTACTTTGGAGATTTATCTATATTCTGCCTAATGTACAATTAATTTTTGTAAATACTCTATGGGTATTTAGAACAATTGTGGATGCTGTCTGTGGGAATGATGTTTTATGTAAGTATTTTGATCAAGTTTGTCAATATTGTTATTAAAATCTTACCTGTCTTTTCTCATCTATATGTCAAAATCGGAGACAAGCTTGTTAAAGTACCCCGCTCTTACTGTATTTTTGTCATATTTTATAATTACATTTGGATGAATGAATAAATGCATTTGGCTGAAAGCATAGCAAGGTCTCTAAAAGACACCAGTGTGAGGACACAGTGGATGGTCAAGACAAGTAGCATCTAATTAAAAAGAAAAAAACCTATCTTCTCATAGTAATTTGTTTTCTTAACTCTTGGGAAAAAGGAGAAATTGGCTGAGGAGTGTGCAAAGAAACTTTCGTGCACTGCAGGTAGGAATACAGACTGCAAAGTTAATTTTGGTACTAATGTAGGAAATTAAGTATATATATATATATATATATAGCCTATGATCCAAGGATTCCACTTCTGCATATATATGCTAAAGATATTCTCACAAAAGTCCCAAAGGGGACATGGACAAAGATATGTATTGGCTGTTTTGTGGTGCTGAGGCCTTGACAGCAACCTGGGTGTCCATCACAGGGAAGTACATGGGTAAACTAGTAGATACACTCTCTATAGAATATTACACAAAGATTAGAAACCTGTACTTACAGCAATGTACATGGTATTTGAACGTATTTGAAAATACAAAGCCTAGTGAACATGAGAGAAATGGTATACCTCTATATAAGTTAAAAATGCATACACATTTGCATAATATATATTTTCTAAGAACTCATAAGCCAAAAAATATCTATATAAGACCAGTTGCCTATGGGAAGACAGAAATGATGGGACAGGGGATGAATTTTTAAAAAGTGAGGTGGTGAACTGAGGAGTACATTAAACTGAACCCTCAGCACCCAGGCACCAGAACTGAAAAGAAAATCCCACTTTATCTTGGCACAGAAACTGCATATAATATTAATACTTTCCTAATCCTATTCTTTCACTATACTTCTAGGAAGCTTTATGACTCGATTGGGGGTTTAAAATGGTCATTTAGGCAGAAAATATAAATCAATGAGAAGCTTGAGAATTCACCTTCCCAACTCTATGAGTTGTATCATTTTGTAATTATTTGATCAGTCTGGATTACACCACTTTTATTAATGTCAAACAAAAGCAACTTTTATGGTTTCTTATCAGAACATATATGCTTCTTATGAAAAAAACTAAAACAGAAAATTATAAAATAAAAATCTGTCGGTTAGGCCTGGTGGCTTATGCTTGTAATCCTAGCACTCTGGGAAGGTGAGGTAGTAGGATCTTTTAAACTCAGGAGTTTGAGATCAGCCTGAGAGGTAGGGAGAACCCATCTCTACTAAAAACTGAAAAATTAGCTGGGCATTGCGGTGGGGGCCTGTAGTTCCAGTTACTTGGGAGGCTGAGGCAAGAGGATCAAGTGATTACGTGAACCCAGGATATTGAGGTAGGCTGACACCACATCCCTATAACTTAGGACAGAGGGAGTCTCTGTTTCAAAAAAAAAAAAAAAAGAAAGAAAGAAAATTTCATAATCCACAATTTTAAGACAATCTGTTAGTATCTTACTTTTTCCAGTCACATGCACACACACACATATAAACTGTGTTCCAATCATATGTATTATATGTGTATATATTTGGGATTATAATTATACCTTAATTTTTCTCTCTTACTATATAAAGAAATTTAACCTTTGGGTTCCAAGATAATTGCTTTTGACTATAATTTCTCTTCATTATCTGGGCTTATTTGTAAAGACTGATATGAACTTGGTCTGTTTTATAAAAATGTACATTGATAAATATTTAACTGAACATTAATAAAGGTTTCTCTCATGAAAGTCTGCTTGTTAATTAGCTTGTGTTGTTTACTTGCCTAGTTGCTGGAAACACAGGCAAATGTAAGTAAGGAGAGGTTAGAAATATGGAGAAATCATTCACCAATGTCAATTTTTTCTGCATAAACAAAAGCTGATAAATTCAACATTTTTGTTTCTCTTTTCACACTAAAAGTAATGAACTATCTGTCCCTTCTCCCTCACCAGAACACAACCAGACACCAAGGAAAAGAGATAATGGAGAAAGGAAAGAAAAAGAGAGAAAACAACAGCAAAAATGTCACAGAGGCAAATACAGCAAGAACTTGAAGGAAAGCAGGGAAGGAAGGAGTAATCAGAAAAAGAACGGAGACACACAGCACAGATAGTGGGAACAAGAGCCAGAATGAGGGTGGAGGCGTGCAGAGCACAAGTGTACAAGTGTAGGTAGGCAAAGGTAGAAAGAACCGAATCAGTGAGCAAAAAACACAGCAGTGAGAAGAGGGCATGGACTGCAGCGACTGAGGGGAGACAGAGACAGCAGCGACTGAGAAGAGGGCATGGACTGCAGTGACTGAGGAGAGAGAGACAGCAGTGGGTGAGAAGAGGGCATGGACTGCAGCGACTGAGGGGAGACAGAGACAGCAGTGGGTGAGAAGAGGGCATGGACTGCAGCAACTGAGGGGAGACAGAGACAGCAGTGGGTGAGAAGAAGGCATGGACTGCAGTGACTGAGGGGAGACAGAGACAGCAGCAGTGACTGAGAATAGGGCATGGACTGCAGCAACTGAGAAGAGGACATGGATTGTAGAGACTGAGAGGAGACAGAGACAGCAGCAGTGACTGAGAAGAGGGCACGGACTGCAGCGACTGAGGGGAGAGAGACAGCAGTGGGTGAGAAGAGGGCATGGACTGTAGCTACTGAGGGGAGACAGGGACAGCAGTGGGTGAGAAGAGGGCATGGGCTGTGGCTACTGAGGGGAGACAGGGACAGCAGTGGGTGAGAAGAGGGCATGGGCTGTTGCGACTGAGTGGGGAGATGATACAGAGCAGAGAAAGGCACAGAGAGAGCGAGTCAAATGAGGCAGTCATCATGAGCAGGAGGGAGAAGCAGGTGGCTGTGCTTACTCCCTTATAGCATCTCTTAATGACTCTAAAGTACAGTGAGGTAAAAATGTCTTGGGTAAACAAGTTCAGGAAAAAGGTACTAACATATCTAAGGAAAGGTGGGTTAAGGACAATTCAAAAAAGAAAAATAATTAATGGTCAAAACACACAAAAGAGAATAAACAAGCTACGCACGGTGGCTCACACCTGTAATCCCAACACTGTGGGAACCAAGGCAGGAGAATGCTCTGAAACTAAGAGTTACAGAACATGTAGAACAACATAGCAAGACCCCATTTCTTTAAATATTAGAAAAATTATCCAGGCATGGTGGTGCGCCTATAGTCCCAGCTACCCAGGAAGCTAAGGCAGGAGGATCACTTGAGCACCAGGAGTTTGAAGGTTCAGTGAGTTCTGATGATGCCAGTGGACTCTGCCCGGGGCAACAGAGTGAAACCATATCTCTAATAAAACCCAATAAATCAATATACTGGTGGATGTCATTAAGGAAAGATAAATCAGTACAGGCATCATATTCCTGGCCTATTAGACTGACAAACATGAACAAGAATGTTATTGCCAACTATTGAAAAAAGTGAGAAAATATAGTAGAAACCCCATAGTTAATCACCTCCCTACATTGACTACCTTCGTAAGTTGACCTAATTTTCATAGACCAGACATGCACCAGTACAGTAGGCCTAGTTCCTTACGCTGACTACTTCTATGTGTTGGCAGTTTGTTATGGTCCCTCGGATGCTCAACTTACAGAGGTTCTACTGTAATTGATTTGGCCTTTCAGGAAGACAATTTGGTTGTATGGATTTAAAAAATTTTTTTTCTTTCTTGTTGCAGTTTGGTGAGGCCAGATTTGAACTCTACATCCTTAGTATATGGGGCTGGCACTCTACTCACTGAGCCACAGGCGTTACCCTGGATTAAAAATTTTTTAAATGCATACTTGCTAACTTAGAATTTCTCAAGGATATAGAAAAATTCATAAAGCTATAATAAGACTACTCATCAAAGTACAGACAAGGAAAAACAAAAATTTAGAACAAATTAAATGTCTATCACTAGGGAAATAATTAGATAAACAATTTATATAATGGAACCCATAAAGCAATTAAAAATGACTATATAAATCTGTATTTTTCACAGAAAAATATTTATGGTATATTAAAGAGTTTATAAATAAACAAAAATATGAAATAAGAACTTCAAGTCACATGATGTAATCCCATTCAAAAAAAATAAAACAAGGTAAGTAAAATATAAACCCTGGAAGGTTATATATGAAAATGTTAATCATGATTATTTCAGGATGGTGAGAATTAGGGGTGAATTTCTGGTTATTTATATTTTCTATGTTGTCTGAAAGCTTTACATTTTGCTCTCTTTCTACTTTTACACTCCATAAAAGGAAGAGGTTTTCTTTTCTTTTCTTTTTTTTTTTTTTTTTGACAAAAACACTTGGTAATAAAGAGAAAGATGTAAGGCAGGAGAAGCACCAACAGAACCTCTTGTGACTTGGGAGTCTTCCTCTGTCTGTGATGAGGATGAACTGAAGCATGGTTCCAGGTGGGAGGAAGGTGTTAAGAGTGCAGATCTCAGGGAATCATGCCAGCTCCTGGTTCCCATAGCAACAAAATGCCTTGGGCCTACCACCTGAGCAACGTAGCCCCCCCACCCCACTCATTACTACCATAGGGGGTACATCTTAAGCCAAGAAACTCCTGAGCAGCACCTTCTTCCCAGAGGGTGTGTCCCTCTTGCAGACACACCTGTGAACAGAAACTTATCTTGCGGTGAAATTGGGATGCACTGGTCCTGGGCCAGTCTTGGGCAGTGCCGGAACTCATGTGACTGGTCTGCTTAGGGATGAGCTGTGGGGTTCTAGGGCTGAATAAAGAGGGTAATCACACAACCCTGCTTCTGCAGGGAACTGTGCTAGTGGAAAGGGCTATAAGAGTCTGGCTCCAAGGCCCCAGCACTCAGGCACTTAGTTCCCTCCCTCAGAAACAGTTTTCCCAGCGTGGAGAGACTGCCCTGAACTTCATGCCAGTGGCTTCCCTTAATGGCCAGAAAAGCAACCTCTGAGCCCACCGAGGCTCTGCAAAGCCTTTCTCTGGCTCCCACAATCAAGCCACCATCTGCCATGCTCCTCCCCTCACCTCTAGGGAAACAGAGATCAAGCAAAATCCTGGGAGCTAACAGGGTCTCTCCTAATGCTTGGGGCATTCCTGTCCACTATCTAGGGGATCAGAGCTTACCATGGACACAAAATATATCTCCACAGCCAGCTCTCCCACACAAACTTCTAATAATGACAGGGGGAACACACCCATAAGGGTGTTATGCTTAAGGCTAAGCAAAGAGCCTTCCAACTCAAGCCAACAGGGAGTGGCTGATTCCCACTCACAAGTACCTGCCATCACCTTGAAGATTAAGCTGGGGAACCTAACTCTTCCAACAGGAAGAGGTAAAGAATGTGCTGTGGCTCACGCCTGTAATCCTAGCACTGTGGGACGCAAAGGCAGGTGGATTACTTGAGCTCACAAGTTTGAGACCACCCTGACCAACAGACAGAACTTGTCTCTATTAAAAAGTGGAAAAACTGAAGACAAGATGGCTGACTGAAGCCAGCTTTCCACAGAGGCTCACATCCAGAAGGACAGTTAAAGGACAGAATATAGCAAGTAATCAAGGATGGATTACAGCTGCAACCCCAAGGATACAAACAAAAGGTACAAAATCCATCACCAAGTGGACGGGAGTCCCCTGTCCCATGAGAAAGGCTTGGCGTGCCCCACAAACAAACAAGCAGAGTTCAAAGTTCCTCCCACTATACTCCATGGGAGAGACCCTCTAAAAACTGGACCTACTTCCCCTACTAGGGTGCCATGGTGTTCTCCTGCTAGGCATAAAACTGTATAAAAACTGTATATGTTCTCTACCTACAATTCTCAGCTCCCAACACTCCCCTCCACTCTCACTCTGAGGTCTGGAGGCCTATCCTCGCGGTGTCCAGATTCTTGGGTGATTTCTCGAGGGGTGTGGACAGGGCCTGGACTGCAGCTGGTCAGTGCTGATTCTGTGGCATGACAGTCATCAGAGAGGGAAACATGCTGGAGCGGCAGTGCACCGAGGCGCAAAGCACCAGCTGGTCTTGGCAACAATAGGGTTCACCCCCATATATTCCAAAGTAACACCCCCTGTTTCTCTGGGCAACCAGAGGAGGCCGGGCATCTTCTCAGGTGGGACACACCGCGGAACAGATCTGGGACGGAAACGCAGGCCCCATAAGTAAACAGTACCGGGCTAGGTGGAGTGGGGGGACTACAAAACGCACACAAAGAGCAGGGAGATTCCCAGAGCAAGGCTGACCCAGAAGACTGCTTTACTTATCCTAAGTCGCACCTGGCCCCGAGGGGACTGTCAGCTTAAACAAAGGAGGGCAGGAGGCTACAACTGACAGGTAACTGTGCTGCAAATACAAACAGCTGAGACCGTACAGCAGCACAGACAGGGCCTAAGGCACACGTTCTGGGACCTCAAAACAGCTTCTCTTCTCCAGGGGAATTTAGCAGGGACAGAAACAAATTCCCACAAAGTTGTCCTGTTCTGTCAGTAACATTAATCAGGAGCGGGCCTGGAACTGAGTGAACACCCCCCAACCTGCATCAAGCGCCCAAGGTTGTGAGGCCTCACCTCCCCCTACAGGATAGAGGCAGAGAACAGTGGCCAGGCAGAGCAGACACAGATTTACTTGTGATTCAGGCGGGTGCAAAACCCTGGAGTAGCTGCTCATTGGAGGCAACTGGGTCACAGCCCTGTGGGGTTATCAGTGACTGGGGGTGACAAAGGTGCAAGGTGAGGGAAAGAGGCATCAACCTTCCCAGACTAATCTATTTGCTGGGTGGGTCCTCCTGAATTCATGGAGCATCAGAGCAAGTCGTATTTGAGTTGTCAGCAGACCTCTGCGATCTACTTGCCAGAGACATTTTCAACTCTCCCACCTGAGATAGGTGCTGACACAATTGATTTGGACCTTTTGAACTGAGCCAATTGCCCGAGGACAATCCAAGTGGTGCCTGGGTGTGTGGTTGTAGGAAGGTTTGATTTTCCTTTACCAATTATTACCTGTAGGGAGCGGGGTGACTTAATTGCTGGTATTTCTCCACAGCTGAGACTTCAACCCAGAGTAACTCTTTCACTAGGGTCACACAGAGACCAGCTGAAAACAAGACAGAGCCACTTACCCCACCACACGAAACAGGTCCCCACATTCTCAGGCCATAGCACTGTACGGGTCCTCGACAAAGCTCCAGGGGAAAAGTCAAAACAGTGTAAAATAATCATGGGTCGCAATCAGCGGAAAAACTCTGGTAATATGAATAACCAAAATACATCAACACCTCCAAGGAAAGATATGGCAGATGTAACTGAAGATCCCATTCATAAATAGCTGGCTGAGATGTCAGAAATCGAATTCAGAATTTGGATTGTAAACAAGATTAATAGAATGGAGGAAAATTTGCACTTAGAAATTTGAGGAGCAATTGAAAAGTCAAAATTGAAATTTGAGGAGAAATTAAAAAGTTGTCCCAAGAATTAAACGAATTTGAAGACAAAACCAGCAAAGATTTTGATGCACTAAAGCAAGAATTTTCAGCCCTCAAAAATCTGACAAATACAGTAGAATCCCTCAATAACAGAGTAGAGCAAGCAGAAGAAAGAATTTCTGACATTGAAGACAAAGCTTTAACATTCCTAAACACTCAAAGAGAAAGAGAAATGGAGAACAAAAAGGGATCATTTTCTCAAAGAGCTCTGGGATAATTCGAAGAAGGCTAATATTGGCCTCATTGGAATCCCTGAAAGTGATGAAGGGGCTTTGCAAGGCACAGAGGCCTTTGTCCATGAAATTATGAAAGAGAATTTTCCAGACATGCCAAGAGATTCTGAAATTCAGATAGCAGACAGTTTCAGCACGACTCAACCCAAATAAGACATCCCCCAGGCATATCATAATTAACATCACTAAAGTTAATATGAAGGAGAAAATTCTGGAAGCAGTCAGACGTAAGAAATCCATTACCTACAAAGGGAAGAATATTAGAATGACTGCAGATCGCTCTGCTGAATCTTTTCAAGCCAGAAGAGGGTGGTCATCAACTTTTAATCTCCTAAAACAAAATAACTTTCAACCTCAGATTCTGTATCCAGCTAAACTGAGTTTCATTTATGATGGAGAAATTAAATGCTTTAATGACATTCACATGTTGA
>CAUYPK010025644.1:0-18678 GCA_963574355.1 Loris lydekkerianus | reverse complement strand
GCCTACAGACATATGAAAAAATGCTCATCATCTTTAATCATCAGAGAAATGCAAATCAAAACTACTTTGAGATATCATCTAACTCCAATAAGATTAGCCCATATCACAAAATCCCAAGACCAGAGATGTTGGCGTGGATGTGGAAAAAAGGGAACATTTCTACACTGCTGGTGGGAATGCAAATTAATACATTCCTTTTTTAAAGATGTTTGGAGAACACTTAGAGATCTAAAAATAGATCTGCCATTCAATCCTATAATCCTCTACTAGGTATATACCCAGAAGACCAAAAATCACATTATAACAAAGATATTTGTACCAGAATGTTTATTGTAGCCCAATTCATAAATGCTAAGTCATTGAAAAAGCCTAAGTGCCCATCGATCCACATATAGATTGATAAATTGTGGCATATGTATCCATGGAATATTATGCAGCCTTAAAGAAAGATGGAGACTTTACCTCTTTCATGTTTATATGATGGAGCTGGAACACACTCTCCTTAGTACAGTATCTCAAGAATGGAAGAAAAAGCATCCAATGTACTCAGCCCTACTATGAAACTAATTTGAAACTCACATGAAAGCCATAACCAAGTTATAACCTAAGAATATGGGAAAGGAGGAGAGGGAGGGGAGGGAGGGGGGAGGATGTGTGGAGGGAGGGTAATTGGTGGGATTACACCTACGGTGCATCTTACAAGGGTACATGTGAAACTTAGTAAATGTAGAATATAAACGTCTTAACATAATAACTAAGAAAATGCCAGGAAGGCTATGTTAACTAATGTAATGAAAATGTGTCTAACGGTCTATAAAACCAGTGCATGGTGCCCCATGATCACATTAATGTACACAGCTATGATTTAATAAAAAAAAAAAAAGAAAGGCAAATGACCCAGCATGCACAAAAAATGCAAAACATCACTAATAATCAGAGAAATACCAATTAAATAATAATGAAATATTAGTTTTTCCCCATAAAATTGGAAGAGTAGTAGGAAGGAAGTTGAGGGAAGAAGATAATGAGAAAGACAGTATACTCACATGTTCACTGTTGTTGGTACTGATACACACTCTTTAGAGAAAGATTTCATATCTTATCTTATCAGAATCTTGTGTGCATATCCTCTTATTTGATCATTCTAAAGCCAATTATTTTTCCTTAGAAAAGATATTCCTATGTGTAAAGAATGAATAACCATTGCAATGTTGCTTGTTATAGTGAAAAACTGAACATAACTCAAAGCCCATCAATAAAGGACAGTTAAATGAAGTGTGCCACAGTGATACCATTAAATAGTGCAGCAATGGAGAAGAATGAGATCATCTTTGTGTACTGAAAGAAAATGATCTCTGAGACATACCATCATTTGGGAAAAAACAATACACAAAAACAATATAAAATATAATCCCATGTAAAGCATAATCCCTTGTAAAACAAGAAAACAAAACAAAAATATACAATTCTAAATTTACATACACAGATATATGTAAATATACAGAAGATGATGTGGAGACATGTACATGAAACTGTTCAGAGTTCTTTTTTTTTTTTTTTTTTTTTTGTAGTTTTTGACCAGGGTCAGGTTTGAAACCCACCTCCGGTATATGGGGCCAGCACCCTATTCCTTGAGCGCCAGGTGCTGCTCCAGATTTCTTGCATCTGGGAAAAGCTGTGAGCTTTGTGTGGCAAAGGGGATCTTTTTGTAGAATTATTGATTTGCTTGATGTATTATGTCAGTGGTTCTCAACCTTCCTAATGCTGTGACCCTTTAATACAGTTCCTCCTTGTGGTGACCCCCAACCATATGAAACTATGTAAGGAACTGTATTAAAGGGTTGTGGCATTAGGAAGGTTGAGAACCACTGTTTTATGAGAATATCCAAATTGACTAATTGTATCATTAATAATAAAAAATGATTTAAATACTAAAACAAACCAAAATCCAAAATCCAGCATGGTGGCTCATGTCTAAAGAGACAAAATCTAAGTACATAATACTTTGCTTATCCTAAATAATTATAGTTTCTTCCTCCCCAGAAATTTCTTATTTCCCTTTTAGGACTTATCCTTGAAAACGTCAATGCCAGATACCCGTTCGTTAGCTAATTAGGCACATTTCTGAGTATACAATTACTTTAAGGGATAACAGATGTTGCATCTCACGTCCAAGCCTTGGCTAATGTGTAGATCATTAACTTACGTCTGACTCATACTAAATTTTGTGAAGATATGAGGGCCTTTCCTGTCTTTGGTAAGAAAGCACTAACAAAATCAGCTCTTCTGTGATGGGAATCCATTGGCTTGCCCATGTATTTCTCCAAATTTTTACATTATCCTGAGTTCTCTACCTCACTGACTAGAATCTAGGCTTTAGCCATTAACAATGGATAAAAATAGAAATTTTAATCACATAGTTAAATAAATAAGCCAGAAAGGAAACACACACACACACACACACACACACACACACACACACACACACATTGTTTTTATTCAGCATTACATTTTCTCTGCAAAATAGAAAAAAAAGTTGTGGGAAATCAATTATAGCAAAGCTTAGCTGAGGGGAAAGTTAATTTTATGTAGATAATCTATTCTAAAACATCTTCCTAAGTACCTTTTCTATGGGCTTCATCAGAATGAGTAAACTAGGAACAAACTGTGTCCAGGACATGGCTTTTTGAAAAATCTGGGTTTTAAATTTTAAAACAAAAGGGAAAGACAGTCTAGTCAACTGCCTGAGTTGTCCCACCCTTGTACCTGGCACCGACTCCTACAGGTTCAGTTTGGTTCAGCAAACACCACTGAGCACCTGCTGGGTGCCAGGCAGAATACCGGGACCTGGAGTGTGGACGGAGCCTGACAGTCTCCCTGGGGCTGCTTGCAGTCTCTCACTCATAAACACAGACTAGAGAGGGAATTACTGAGTTGTGTGAACCACCCTACACACTGAAGTCTAAGGCATCTGGCACTGTCTGAACGCCAGGCACACAGCAGCATATAAGCCTGTCTTGCCCCTGTGGGGTTACACTCTAGAGAAGCTGAATGTGAAGTGAGCTATGATGGCAGTGGAAATACAGTGTCCCAGGAGAGACCTTGAGATGCAGCAAGTCTGTCCCCGAGAGGGTCAGGAAAGCCATCTCTGATGGAGAGAGATTTAAGTCATGAGAGGATTGAAGGTTGAGTAAGACGCTGTAAGCCAAGGGATGAGGGGTAAAGGAACTATGGAGGGTGGAAGCCTGTGGCAGGAACCGCGAGAGGCACCTGAGGGTCCCACCCTCTACTTACCTTCCCATCTCCACCTTCTCTGTCCTGTCTAGAATCCTACAGCACCCTGTCTCCCCTCCCGTCTGGCCATTCCTCTGACTCTTAAACCCACTCCCCACTTGCTCCATCATCCTCCAGTACAGGGGAGACTCCCTCCTTGGTCCCTGCATTTATACTCGGAGTGACATGCTCCTCCTTTGCCACCTATCACTACCAAACGACAGGCAAATCACTGACCTCATGCTGTGTTCAGGCAGTTCCTCTTTCTCAGCCGCCTTCCATGTGTACACAACCGTGCCCTTGTAAAAGCACAGGCTGCTTACCCTCCTGAAGGTACCCAATTACTGACCTTGCTATCAAGAACGATGTCAGGAAAACACTTTTCCAGCACTATTTTTCCTCCTGTGGACTAACAGATGCATTCCAATTTGCAATTGTTTTTGGCATTATCTGCACTTCTTAAGGGCTATATATCACTAGGGAAAACTGAGCTTATGGTAAGAAGTTTTCCAGAATCTTTACCTATACGGTGAACAAATCTCCGAACTACCACTCCCACACTCACTTCTTCCCCTAAATAAAAACATATAGATGTGCCTAAGTGTGCCAGGATTTGGCACTGGCTTCATAATTACTCAGTAACTTGACTCAGCTGTTTTGGATGGAGGGTTGGGAGGGGAGAAAATTTGCTCTTGTCAGAGAAAGAAGAGGAGAGAAAGGGGGTGGGAAAGCTTTGCCAGCTTCTGCTCTCTTCCCCCCTGACCGCTGGAAGTTTGCTGGGCAGTTGTTTTGTTAGAATTCTTCTTTTGCGTCAACCGAACATTAAGTTCTTACAGACTGGTGTTTGCACTATATACCTAATTGCTTCCAAATCCTATCCAACATAAAGCCTTTTGACTAGTCGACCAGTGAATGACTTTTGTCCACACTGTTAAGTAAAGTAAAAAGAAAATTCTCAAGTAAAAGAAAGTAAAAGTATACTTGGCAGGGAAAGTCAGGTGCTGACACAGACAACGTAGAACTTCCAAACATGGTAGGAAAATTTCTTTTAAAATAAATTGTTAATATTTTTTCACCTGTAATTTAACAGAGAGAAAAAAATGAGGACATATTAACCTAAACTTTCTTATGGGCAAAGGCACTATGGAGATGGGCCTTATGACTCCCAGCTGGGAGCATAAATGGATGTTATTTCTTTTTTGCAAGGAAACATTATTTGGGGCAAGGTAGAGAATGCAGTTCAATCATGTTAAATTATTTATGCTGTTTGATCTAGGAGTTTCATTTCTATGATTTAGCCTAAGGAAATATTTGTCTCGTGCTAATAGTGGGACAGTATTGACAATCCTAAAATATTTTTCTCAGTATTCTTTGTAATAGGCAATATTATTAACAACCTGCATGTCAACTGTGTGGGAATGTTTGAATAAACTAGGGAATAACTACTTAATTAGAAATTGTGTAGTAGAATGAGGTTAACACCCTAGAGTGAATTCCACAACCATCTCTTCTAGTTTATATGGCCTAAGTAGAATTGCTTTCCTGCGTATACTTTTTTATCTGTAAAATGGGTATAAAAACTCTTGCCTAAAGAGTTTTCATAGTGGAATCTAAGGGAGACTTCTGGCACTGTGCCTGATATATGGGGGATGTTCTATAAATGACAGCTACTGTTATAGAGCTATTAAATATTCATGAAGTGCATGTAAAAATAAGGAGATAGATTTATGCTATCTTACAAGTGAAACATCA
Source organism: Loris lydekkerianus (assembly GCA_963574355.1). NCBI lineage: Eukaryota > Metazoa > Chordata > Mammalia > Primates > Lorisidae > Loris > Loris lydekkerianus. The sequence goes on along the minus strand of CAUYPK010025644.1, from coordinate 13,653 downwards.
CATTCCCCATTCAAAAATAACAATTGTAGGTAGGAAAAAAAAATATAGAATGATATACACAAATTGAGTGAAAATGTATTATAAATAGAACTAGAGTGATTTGCGATTCTATTACATCTTTTGCATTTTCTTGAAGTACTTTAATAAGCATATATAATTTTTAAAATAAAGACTCCTTAACTTACTAATGATAATCTATTCTTACATTTTCTTGCCCTTTTGATCCTTCTGGGTACCCATTACATCTGCACTACAGGTAGAAAGAAATATAAACTGTTGGGATCTATTATGGGTGGTAGATAAGCACAAACACAAAATTGAGAGATTTGAGTCTTTGTGACCTTGGGAAATTCACTCAACTTCTCTGACCTCTATTTCTTCTTGGAAATGAGAATAATAATACCTGAATGATCATCTCACAAATGAACAAGAATGTCATACCAGATCGTGAAGACTTTTTAAAATGGAAAATGCTTTACCAACATTCATTACCTGCCTATCAGTGGCTCTCACTTCTCCAAAGGATGACTCCTGTCCCTTTCATCACGTGTTTTGCAGAAAAAGCCAATCAGGTTGGAAGCCAAGATTTGTCATGAACCACGCCCACTTTCATCCTTATTTCATTTTTTGACTCTGCCCTTTATGAAGAAAATCAATACATAGATCTTATGTAGCATTTGTTTTCTCTTTCTCCTTCTTTTCGAATGAATTGAAACCAGAAACATCTGCTGTCAGATGAGGAGTGACTAAGCTTGATGTGATTTTCTCAGTTTGGACATTTAAGATCATCAGCTCTTGCTCTCATCAACTTGCTGCCAACTGGTCTTACAAATCAAATCAAAGGGGCAGAAAGAGGAAAGAATGTCAACTACCCAACAGCCAAAGGAAGACATTACTCATGAGCTCAGACCTGTCTGGCCAGAAGTTGTGTTTGTGTTGTGGGTAAAGCAATGACAATGATTGTGATCATTTTCAGATGTTAGGTCATCCTTTCATGCCGAAAGCTATCAAATAAGAAATCTTCAGTGTTGGTCATTTGTAGTAGCCAGACACATAGCTTTGTTCATAAGAGAACATTTGTTTTTATTTTTGAAAGGACTTCTCAATGCCACATTAAATATACCACACTTTGGGGGGCTTTGAATATTGTATTTTTATTTCCTTTGCCGGGTGCACCTGCCTCCTGTCATATTACCGCTTACACGAATGCTCGCTCAATCCAGGTCGAAGTACTGATCCTGGTGTCTCCTAAAGTCATATCTGCATCCTTTATTTCTTTGAGTCCCCAATGAGACAGAAAGTTTCTCTTTTCTAAATTTTACTTAATGAATAAGCATAAATTCTAAAACAGAAAAAAAACCTTACTACCTCTTTCATGTTTACATGGATGGAGCTGGAACATATTCTCCTTAGCAAAGTATCCCAGGAATGGAAGAAAAAGTATCCAATGTACTCAGCCCTACTATGAAGCTAAACTATAGCTTTTACATGAAGGCTATAACCCAACTATAGCACAAGACTCTGAGGAAAGGACCAAGGAAGGGGAAGGGAGGGGGGAGGGAGGGTGGAGGAAGGGTGATGGGTTGGGCCACATCTATGATGCATATTTTTATCTATAATAAAAATAAATTAAAAAACAAAACAAAACTGTAGTTCAATATCAGCCTTCAACAGTTTGGCTAAGACATTTCACTTTTAAATGTTTTAACTGAAGTACTCTTCTAAGTAAAATCAGTAAGTCTTAACACAGGTTATAGCTTAAACAGGGATGCAAGAGGTGTCTTCAAAGAGATCTAAACAAAACAAAACAATTTTTATAAGATCCAGAAAGTAACAAAAATGGCTCAGCTCAAAGAAAGGACAGTGCCACTAGCCATAAACTGGATCTGTGCCATATTTCTGTCCAGCCCTATTTTCTAGGCATTCAGTTTCTCAACTGAATATTTATACAGAAATATCTAAAAGCCCACCAAGTATAGGAAATCAAAAGCTGTGTGCTGAAGGAAAGAGAATCAACAAAACTACTTTAAACGACATAAACACCACACCAGAACAAATTTATTCCTTGCCTGAGAATTGAACCTAGGATGCTGAGATGAAAGGACAGAGCTTAATCCATTAGGCTAGAAGGCAAACTGACCTCTGATATTCTTCCTACCACAATAGCATTCAAAGGATTTTTATCTTTGTTCTAGATCAGATATTCATTCTTCAATTTTGTCAAGAGAATTTTTAAGGCTAGCCGCAAAATTGTTACATGTTCTTTTTGGTTCTGATCTTTTCATAACTATAAATAAGTAAAAGAAAATAGTACAAGAGGCACAAACACAGTCCCACAAGATGAATTGAGGTCCTTCCCTCCTGTTGAGTAGTTCCTGGGATAACCCTCCCAAAGTGAATCTCAGCAAGATCTCGGAACATGTGTCCCCAACATTGTTACACAGAGTCCTGTGAGGCCTATACAGAAACTATTTACCATCCTGAAGTCGTACCCCTGAGATAAAGCAAAGGGGAGGCATAGGTAGGGACACAAAAAGGACCCATGATCAAAGTAGCGTGGATCACACGCACATGCACCCCTCATCCCTCCCACAGACCCCCCCAAAAAACACACACACAGATGAAAGGTCTTTCAAGGTAAGTCAAATGAAAATGTCAAATCAAAACTTCCAGTTGAACAAATTGGACCCAATCCCCCATTCTTGGGGGAGAAATTTCCCTGAGACAAGTCCCTACAATATAGGAAAAGCCAATGGAGACTCATCCATCAATCAGAAGGAGGAAAAGCAGGTGCCAAAGACATCTTCCAGTTCTGGAAACTATCTGGTTAGCCGTGATTTTTAACCAGTGGGCTGTGGCATACTGCTGTACTGTGAGAGGATCTTAGGTGTGCCATGAAAAATGTTAAAGATCATTAATTAATTTTTCAAAGATCATTAATTAAATTGTTTTAAAAAGAAGTTCAAAGCACAGTAAGTATATTCTTTTTTTCACTTTTTTTTTGGGATCAACATAATTTAAGTGTACTGCAGAAGCTTAACTATTGGTTCAAGTGTGATATGAGATAAAAATTGTTGAAAAACATGGGTCTACTATAAACAGGTCCAAGCCCCATGATCAATAACATCTCCATGGTAGGGATGGCACTAGAGACAGCTCAGTCTAAGAGAGCTGAGGGCCTTTAGGGTACCGCTGTAGGTCTCCCCACCCCCAGAAAGGTGAGAGGCCATAAGCCACAGGGAGGTGGCATGAGGGCGAGCCTGGATGAGTCCCCAGTGTGCTGCCACCCACTCCCCAAGAGAAAGCCAAAATCTGCTCATCTGCCCACTCCCCAAGAGAAAGCCAAAATCCAGAGACAGCAGGGTTTATAACAGAGAGTTTATCCTGCATAGCACTAAGTGGGGAGAGGGGAGGAATTTCTCAAATCCACCTCCCTGAGATTGGGGAGATAGGGTTTTTAAGGATAGTTTGACATGCAGGAGATTAGGTAATTAGGTTTGCTAATTGGCTAAGTTTGGGGCAAAATTTAGGGGTCTGGAAATGATCTTCTTGTTTTGCTTCAGCTGCTGGGGTTATGATTCCAGTGGAGTCCAGTTGCTTTTATATGGGCTTCTGGCCCAGGCTGTTAGCCAATCCCCTGGAATGTGGGGCCTGGAAGATATCTTAGAAACCACCTTTAGGGTTCTAGAAGGTGATGTTATCTACAGAGAAAAGTTAAGACCTTTACAACTGTGAGCTATGTGGGTAAAGTTAAGAAACTTTATGAACATCCACTAGAAGAAAACAGAGGGCAGTGACAACTATTATCAAGCAAACATGGATTATTACCATTATTTTAGCTAAAAGTGTTCCTTTACAGAGTTTGGGGGCCCTACCTTAGTTCTTGCCTTGTACTCCTTCATCAATTTGTAAGGGCAGTTTGAAATATATATAATATGAGTAAATATGTTTAGTAAATTAATTACAGCTATGTTTTAGATAGGTGTTTGGAGAAACTGTCATGGACTTAAGTATCACATTTATTTCCTTTTACTGTCAATAAATTAAAATGAGTCTTTTTACCTTGAAGGATCAAAGACATTGTCATTTCTCATTATTGTTGAGGCTTGATTGTCTAATGCCTTTTCCTTTAGAAACCAAGGTGCCGTCCTTGGAATTCACAGCACTGGCTGTCAGAGCTCTGTTCCGGAAAATCAGAATGTTTTGGCCCTGACTTCTGTCTTTATTCATTACATGTATGCCTGAAATCCTTGAGATTCTTCAGTTGCCTTTTACATTCGCAAATTATATCTACCACCATATTTCAAGAGTCGATTCATCTGTAGCTGATTTGAAAAATGTTTCTTGATGCACTGTCACAGTACACAGATTTTTCTATTTTAAAATGTCTAAATGCAAAATTATGGAAATAATATTTATTATATGCCAAGGACCTTAATATACTTTTTAGCTTAAAGGTCTAATATTCTACATAGTGCTTAGAATTAATTTTTGATTGTGCTCTCCCACTGTCAGCTCAATTCTCTTTTTGGAAAGATTTTTAAAGAATTGGAGCTGAGTACTTCAGTGTCTGTCACCATTTTATCTGCATTTTCACCAGCATTTTAGCAATCATGTGAGTCATTTCTCTCTCACCTCCCACAAATAGCGTGGGTTAAATGGAGCTGTGGGGATTTTTTAAAAAGTAATAATTCTGGCTTCACAATCTAAAAACAGATAGCTTACATTAAACACACACACACACACACACACACACACACACACACACACACACCCTACCAATACAGCTGCCTCTGAATATTCCATAAAGTCGTACGCCAATGATTTGTGTTTTTGTTGTGTTCTGGTTACCCAGCCTCCTGGATCTTTTGACGTTTTGTAGCAAGGTGAAATCACAGAGTGAATTGGGAGACTGACCTCATTGCATCATATGTGCTGAATCACTGTGCTGTAACTGCCATCCTGATGGCACAGGCCGACATGGTAAGGCAATACTGTTTCTATCAATGTTAGAACAGTATGATTAAGAAGATACTTCTCTCTCTCTCTCTCCCACCGCCCTCATTTGCTAACCCGTCAAATGCTTCTAAAATCCTGTGAAACAGCTTTCATTTTAAGGTTCTGATCTGAGGACTCCACTGCATCATCTCCAGTGTTCTGACTGTCCTCTAGTGGCTGTTTTCAGTCACATTATGTTCCCGAAAGAATTTATCTTTGTTTCTTTACCACGTTGTGCCCCATACAAAAACCTATGTGCCTGGGAGTCATCTTTTAAGAATATGACGCTTTTAGGTTTGAAAAGAACAAGAGAAGAATGATGACTTTTAATGTCTATTTTGCTTTATCCTTGTTGCACGGTGGAAACTCCAAATCTATGATGTATGATGTGTTAAGTAAATTAACCCATGAACGTGCAGCCTCCATGAGTGAATGCAATGGTTTAAGAACACTCATTCTTTGAAGAACAAACTGCTTTTGTCTGTACCACTCCATTTAAGGGAAAACTACTTCTGGAATCCTATCCAACCTCTTCAGTATACAGAACAGTTTCTACGGTTACTCTAATTATCAGCCAGGAGGCTTATTTGTAATCACCAGCTTTCAATAATTTAAATAGGTGGTTGTTCAGCCAACTATTTTTATTCAAAATGCCACAAAAGCTAAAATTGCATGTTGAAATTTATCCAGATACTATCTTCTTTTAGGACATGCCAGCTGATGCAAGGCAGTTGTTCATTTTCTTATAACATGTCAGGAGCACAATTTTACTCTATGACTCTAACTGGCAGTCTAAAATGAAGTCTACAATTCATGTATCAATTCAGTTGCTTAATAAAAACCAGCAGGAAGGACATTTTGGGAATTAATTCCACAGGCTGAATCACCAAACCTAACCACACCCAAGCCATGTTATTCCTCAGACATCTGTTTGAATTCCAACAAGAGCTGTTTTAGTTTTAACATTTTTTTCACCAATAACACTAATTTAAATAAGTTTGCTTATTACTTCTATAAGAGCCCTAGAGGTCTTTTGTTTAATTTTCCTTTCATATTTTTGCAATCAAAGTGTATCAACCTTTTAATCTCAAAGTAACTGAATCAGAAAAAAAAAATCCAGATCTCTTAAGATCACATTTCTATTGTCTCAAACTTTTTTTTAGTTCAATAATTATTACCTTCTGGATAGGCACAGGAAATCACTCTGAAAAGTTCCAAAGCTATAAAATTGCAAAATTAAAAAGCTAAGTGAAATGTTTTTCTATTCTATGAAGTTTGCCAAAGTTTGGGAGTCCCTGCTTGTGTACTGAAAAAGTTTCAGGGAAGGTTTGTGTCATCCTTTGTCTGAGTCTCTGTTCAAAAAGTATTCTTTGGAGTGGCTAATTGCTATTAGCAAAAGCAAACAGAAACAGTTGTCTCGGTGCAACTCAGTTGTCCTTTTGCCAGCTCTCTGCAGGCTCCCTCTCCTCTTGCTCATTGTGACTTTTCCAAATCTTCCCTTATCCCTGCAAATCCTTCCTGACTCCCCACACTCACTGGCAGCAGATGACCTTGGCTCTTGCCTCTCAGAGGAAGCAGATTATCTACAATAATGCTTTCAAGTTCCTTCTATTCAGTCAATGTCCTGTCCTTTATAATCTCACCCTTACCTCCTTTCTTGGGAGGGGGTAGGGATGGGATGAGGAGACTCTGCTTACTGTTTTGCTGCTCTTATTTTCTAAGCCTGATCTCCCCACTTCCCTCTCCCTTCCCCTTTGCCTTCCTCCATCCTTTTTCTGCTCTCCCATCTATCTTCATTCTCCCACAGGTCACTGGCTGACTCGCCTCAATCCCTCTGTTAGAGTATTGACTCGGGGTCCATGTGGTTCTGAGTAACAACTCCCAGCTCTCTCCAGAGCACAGGGGTCGTGAGTTACTCCTTGGACAGAAGCTGCCATCGGTTACAAGGCTCTGCCACTTTGGCCTCATGGCACTGGATTATGGATAGGGGCTTTCGCTACAGTAGCAGATGTGAAGGCTGTAGACAAAGGCATCTCAGATGTGAGAGCCTACACTCTACGGTGCCTGAGTTCCGATTGGGTTTCTTTTTGCAAGCAATAGAAAATGATTCTGGTGAATTTAACCACAGTAGGGAATTCATTGGAAAGATATCTATGACTCATTTCTCAATAGGATTCTAAAGGACCTGGTTTAGAAAACAGGCAGAAACCAAAGTGAATTTACTGCCAAGCACAGGTTCTCCTGCCCACCACCAAAGAGCCAGACATGACAGGCAAGTGTTAGCGAAGGGAAAGCAGTTTACGCAAGTGTTGGTGTTACCAGAATTTCTCTGCCAGATCCTTTGTCTTGGGAAATCGAGGAATGAATTCATGGACCAGCATGAGTAAGCAATAGGATGGATTTTATTACAGATAAGAGGAGAAGAAATGCAAAGCCTTTGGCATGGTGGAGGGATCCCACGTGGAATGCTGACTCCAGCTCTCTGTCTAGGGGTTTATATGCAGTTTCTCCTTCCCTGCTGGTAGAGGGGCTTGGGGAGATGCAATGTATGTCTAAAACACAGTGCAGCTTTTGGCACCAGCCTGTGGGCAGGAGTTAATTTTAAAACTGACATTGTGTGGCAATGTGGTCTTGTTTGGGGCATTCTGCTCCTCCCAGGGAGTGGTGGATCACATGGACCATAGATCAAACTGGTTTACAAGTATGCTTAGGCCCAGAAAATGGAGTCCTTGTCCAGCCCTGGGTGGAGGGAACCTGCATCAGTGGCAGACTGAGGAGATGATGGATGGTTGTCTCAAAAAACATCTCATCTCTTCTGCTAAGAAATAGGGAAGTTGTGTCATGGAAGTGGTAGAATCACACGAGTAGAAAGGATAGATGCATGTCCATTCTGAGGGACAGTGAGACAAAAGGTGACCATATATGCTAGGATGCTTGGGACAATGGGGGTGGCTGAATTCTGGAAATGTGTGTAGTGTTACTGATTCATAGGCTTTGGAGTCAAAGATCGTCTGTGGCCCTGGGATTCACCTCTCATGTGACTCTGTTTCTTAACCTCTACATGCCTCAGTTTCCATCTGCAAAACTTGTGACTACTGTGGGGAATGTGCTGTGGGCGGCAGGGCACAAACACTTTTCCTCCTTTAACAACATTCTTTTCACATGCCAGAAGTCATATAGCCATCCGTAGTTTCCTTGTTATTGGCAACCAAACAATTTTCTTTTTTTAAGGTTGATCTCTACCTTGTGTGTTAAGATTCCTGCAACCTTGTTAAGATACTATATAAATAAAGCTGTTTTTCCAGTTCAGGGGCTGGCTGCAGCTATCTGCTGCATCAGTCCTCCTGACACCATTCTACCTCTCGTCTCCTGTTTTTCTTGGCTTTATTTCTCCATTTCCCACCATTTCCACTCAGGTCAACTCTCCCTCCTCTTGCTGGTTTGCAAGAACTACATCATCTGGTTAATGTGATGCATGTAAGTGCTGAGCATGCTTCCTGGGATAGTAAATGTTAGGATGTTATTATTGTTATTATTATTTCTTCTCTCCCATGAATAGAACAGAAATACTGTTCCATTCCATTACCTTCAAGAAAAATTCCAACCTATCTTTTAAAATCCAATTAAGATATTACTCCCCCCCATCACCACCAATCCATCCATGAATTCTCCCTCTGCTCTAGCCATAATTCAATTCATTTCAGTTCAGGTAACACTTACTGAGTGACTACTACATGCAAGTATTTGTCTAGGTGCTGGGAATATCAAAGATGTCTAATATTTTGTTTGTTTCTTCAAAACGTATAAACTGAAGGGAGAAGCAGAGACACAAATACAAAATTTTAATGTCTTCCACTAAATAGCTGGGTGGAACTATGATAGAACAGCACCTTGTTTTGCACTTTCTTCGACCTAAATCATGTCTCTACTGCACCAACTGCACCACTATCATTTAGTTGTTTGCATGTCTTCCTTTCTTAGTAGGCTTCATACTTTTTGAGTTCAATAATATATCTTTTCCATCTTTCTAACCTCCTTACATACGAGGCACAGTATCTTTGTTGAATGAGATATGATTTGTTATATTTTCATTGAAATAATTATTGACTTTCAGAGATGTCACTCCTAGTAGGTTATTATTAGGTAAGACAAAAATGTTTTATTTTGAAATACTGCAAGTTATTTTGAAATACTGCAAGTTATTTCCTTATCACAGATTAAGGTTCACTAGTGGGTACAACACACATATCCAGCACACTTACAACTTTGACTCAGATTGTACAAAAGTAATTCATGTAACCAAATCATTTGTACCCCTATAATATTCTGTAATTAAAAAAAAAAAAAAGATTTGGTAACTACCCCATGTTATTACCTCTAGTCTAATTGAAATTTGAATAAAAGGAAGGAGATGGGTATGGTGAATGCTGGACCATAGCTCCTAGGTTACTGGGGAGGTCCTGAGGGAATTCCACACACTCAAGATGAAGTACAAAGTTAGAAAAGCTGGGCCATGATGGAGACAGTAGGGGCAAAGGAGCAGGTACAAATAAAAGTGGGGCTGAGAGGACACATGAGGGTGGGCAGAGTCCAAGGAGGAAGATGAGAGGGGTGGGAGGACCCACTGGGGCATCTGACAAATGTGAGGGGGAGAGAGGCCTGCGGGCCTGGAGCAGAATAGGGCAGAGAGCAGGGGCGGACAGGCTACAGGAGTGGGGAATATTGGGGTTGTGTGTGTTAATTATTGATTTATTTGGGGTTATGTGAAACATTGGCATATATAACAAATGCTTAGCAAAGTTGGAAGAAGTATTTGTCAAAAGGAGTGACATATGGGAGGGTCAGAATAGCGATCCCTGGGTGTCGGGGGGAGAGTGATAGGGATCCTCCCACCTTCAGGTAAGCCAGGATCAGTGCAATACTGGGATGATGACCCGAGAAGTAGGGGCCATCCCACACTGCGGTGTCCCTCTCCCACTGAGAGTTGTGTTACATGACTGTACCAAAAATGTACGTGGCTCTCCTAGTATGATCATTCACCCATAACATTAGCGTGTCATTTTCTCTGCTTCTGACTTGTTGGGTGAATTTAGTCAATGTTCTTTCTCTATGTTTGTGTCTTTTTTTATGTTTTATGGTTATGGTTTGTGTTGATTAATGTTTAAATATTATTGGAAAATATAAGAAAGCTTTATGGAATTTCTGAGTAGATCGATTATTTTTGTTTATGTGACTCAGGATTGGCAGCTTTACAATTTATGTTTTATCTCCTTTGGCCAATTACCTTGATCAATCAAACCAAATAGAAATAGAGCCCACTTTAGGGGGTAGTGGAACGTTAGGCAAGTGGACTTCGGCAAAGTAGAGTCACACAGATGTCCAATTTCTTCATTTTGCAAATGTGGGGACTGACGTGAGAGAGACCAAGTGACTTCTCCTCCCTACAGTAGAGGATGAAATCTTTAATATTTTTTAGGGACACTAGGAAAAAAAGAAACGACTCACTAGCACTGGGTAAGTTGAGGAGAATTTTTAGAAAATTAAAATCAGGCTTTATTTACCTTTTCTTCAGGTAAATAATCTTCTATAATCTCCATTTCCATATGTCTAGTGTCTATTTTAAGAATAGTGGAATTATTACATTTGTACTTTAGGGAGTTAATCGAAAGAGAATATTCCTTCTTATTGTTAATGAATTAAAAGGGAACCATATTTATATATTTAAAAATATTTCCCATTGCATTATTACTAATTCAAAGCTAGTTTTATCAGCACGTTTTTTTCTAACTTGTCCAAAAAATAATATTACCTTTTTGATACTATGCTATTCTTTCCAGATATTACCATTGGTTTTTCCTTGGAATAACTTAGTTCAGACAGTTAAAACATTTATTTGAGATATTTATATTAGTTATGGCTCATTTATGCTTAAAGTGATAGTGTTTTAGAATGTGGTATAATGTAGAATAAGACACCTGTCACTTTGTACCTGTCCTAGTCAGTTCAAGCAGGTACCGAAACTGGGTGGCTCGCAGTCTGGGGGCTGGGAAGTTGCAGATCAAAGTGCCAACAGATTTGGTGTCTGGTGAGAGCGCGCTTCCTAATTCACAGATGGCCATCTGCTTACTGTATCCTGGCATGGAAAAAGGGGTAAGGGACCTTCCTGGGGTCTCTTTTATGAAGGTGCTTTTAAAACAAATTAAAATGGAGACCTTGGGATTTTTCTTGTAAATTTTTCTTATTAAAGAAAAATGAAACTTAAGACTAACCAATCAGAAGTGAAGCTGCCAACTAACTTGCAATTATCTAACTAGGGACTTTCCAACAAGACAGACAAAGTAAAATAACTCTTTAATTGTAGCCAAATTGTTTTACATCTGCATTCATTATGCAAACACAATAAGCCTATCTTTAATGCTTATTCAATCCAACCCCCAAAGTACTTCTGGTTTGGAACTGTTGTTTATCAATCACTGTTTAGTAAGATAAACTTAAAAAAAATTATTGTGTTTCTGGTTCCCTTTTATCAGCACTAATTCCATGACCTAATACTTATCAAAGTCTCCATCTCCAAATGCCATTGCATTGGAGATTAAGTTTCAACATATCAATTTGGTGGGTGCGGGGTGGGGCCCAAACATTAGTCTATTGCAATAGTCTTTAGTGAAGGCCTCCTAGAAACCCGCTTCAAAGCTGTGGTGGGACATAACCTGTGTACCTACATTCTTTGATTCACTGCTACAGAATGAAACATTACTATCTCTCATTTCAATTTATAATCTGAGATATTTGTTCATTTATTAAGTGTGTGTGTGTGTGTACTGTTCTGAAGAAATAAAAATAGTATAAAACATGATCACTAAAGTGACCCCCTAATTGGGGGGAATAAGCATAAATATATGAGAAGCTGAATAAAATATTTTACCAAGACAAGGCCTCACAAAATACTATGTGGCACTTCGATTAGTTTTTCAAGTAATAGCTTTCCATTTTTGAACATCTGGTCCACACTTTTTACTTTGAATTTCTGCAAGGGAAGTTTCACATCCATTTTGCTTATGATGAAAAATGACGCTCAGAGAGGTTAACTTGCCCAACATCAAATGTAAAGGAAAGAAAATATGCAAAGTGTGCAAACTGAAACCTGAGTCTGCCTGTATCCAGAGCTTCTGCTAGTTCTTATAAAATAAAGCCTGTATAGTGGAGATTTATCTTTTTTTTTTTTTTTTTTTTGCCTTCCAAGCATCAGATCTCACTTTCTATATTTGTGGAACATTCTCCTTGTGATGTGTTGCCAGCCACTCTCCTTCCACGATCTTTGCCATTTGGGCATAGGGATGGCCTCTGCCAATGTGGTACACGTGCTTTCTAGTCTATAAATCAGTGTCTAGGACACAAAGAATCAGAATTGCAAAAATCTAGCTGATACTTGTGGCAATGAATTCTGAGGATGTTGACTGAAGAAGGAAGAATGTGGTTGAGATCAAGGAGAATGTGTCAATGTAGAGAGCTTTACCTACATATAATTCTATGTCAAAGTGGGGTGATTTTAATTACTCTCTGTAGTCAATTGATTAAACATGGACTAACAATGGACTAGATATTTCTGATATACCATAAAGGAAGAAATGAAAAGACTTAGAGATATAGGAAAGAGGGAGTGAATTTCCTAAGTGCAATCCATCTCTTTAAATACCTGACTGGCAACAAGGCCTTATATGAGGGAAGACATGATTGAAATGAGCTCTGATTTCACTGGGGTGCTAGAATGCCAGAGTGGCAGACACCTTGCAGCACACTTAAACTTTACAGGCATCTGCGGCTTGGGTGGGTGAGGGAATAGGGAGGGTGAGTCAGCATGGTAATCAAAATAGTCTAAACTCAGAAATATTTCACATACAGTAATCAATCATGGGTATCCTAGAAATGAATTATATGTATAGCCCAGCAAGAGAATATTTGATTTCTGAAAACAATATCAACACTGAAACTCTAACACACCAAAACTCTTAAGTATGGCAATCAGAGGGCCAACTCTAACCACTGCATAAAAAAGTATTGGTCTTTTTTCCCAATTTCCAAACTTAAGTTTCAGACATTAAAAGGAAGGGCACTCTTGAAAAGAATTCTGTGTTTGTATTATAAGTGTTTATTTCTCTGGTCTTCTGTCAAGGTACCTTCAGCCACTGGGGTGACCTTTGTACTGGGAAGGGGAAATGTCGAGACCTTTCAGGGTCACATAGGAGTTGATCAGAGTTGCACTAGTTCCTGAAGGTCTAGAGCAGGCATCCTCAAACTTTTTAAACAGGGGGCCAATTCATTGTCCCTCAGACTGTTGGAGGGCCGGACTATAGTCTTTTTTTTTTTTTTTAATTAAACCATAGCTGTGTACATTAATGTGATCATGGGGCACCATACACTGGTTTTATACACCATTTGACACATTTTCATCACACTGGATAACATAGCCTTCCTGGCATTTTCTTAGTTCTTGTGTTAAGACATTTATTTGCTACATTTACTAAGTTTCACATGTACCCTTGTAAGATGCACTGCAGGTGTAATCCCACCCACCCCCCTCCCTAAGACCCCACTTTTAAAAAATAAATAGCTGGGTGCTGCAGCAGATACTTGTAGTCCCAGCTACTTGAGAGG
>CAUYPK010025640.1:0-16878 GCA_963574355.1 Loris lydekkerianus | reverse complement strand
AGCTGGAACATATTCTCCTTAGCAAAGTATCCCAGGAATGGAAGAAAAAGTATCCAATGTACTCAGCCCTACTATGAAGCTAAACTATAGCTTTCACATGAAGGCTAGAACCCAACTATACCACAAGACTATGGGGAAAGGGCCAAGGAAGGGAAGGGAGGGGGGAGGTTTGGGTGGAAGGAGGGTGATGGGTGGGGCCACATCTATGGTGCATATTTTTATCTATAATAAAAAATAAAATTAAGAAAAAAAAAAAAAAACAGCCAGGGAGGTGCCTGTGACTCAAAAGAGTAGGGTTCTGGCCCCATATCTTGCAGGTGGTGGGTTCAAACCCAGCCCTGGCCAAAAGCTGCAAAAAACAAACAAACAAACAAAAAAAAAACAGCCATTTGTGTGAAAGAGTACCTACCCACTTAACAACAACTCTGAGCACAGGAAGAGCAGCTGTTTTTATAGTGATATATTGTGATCATCCCCACTTATTTCTGTGAGCCATCTACTCTACCTTAAGTCTAGTATTACCTGCTCCATCCTCTGAATTTATTTCAGTGATAGACTTGGAAAATCTATACAACATACATTAAAGAGTTATCTGCATAATTAAAAAGTGTTTGATAGGAAAGTGTAAGTTTTCTTCTAGTCAAATGATCTATTGAACTTCCAGGGTTCCTCCCAGCCTGGTGATGTAGCACCAGTCCTAGGCCACATATTCCTAACTATAACATCCAAGACAGGGGAGCAACCTCAGACTCCTGAGTTCAAGAGAACTTCCTGCCTCAGCCTCCCAAGTAGCTGAGACTACAGGCGCCCTCCGCGATGCCCAGCTAATTTTTTTCTATTTCCAGGAGAGACAGAGTCTCACTCCTTCTCGGCTGGTGGAAACATTTTTCAGATCACCTATATATGGTTCTTTAGTTGTGGAAATTACATTACAACTGAATTAGATAGAAGCTGGTTTATATACATAGGTGATATAGATAGATAGATAGATGGATAGATAGACAGATAGATAGATAGATTTTATATATAACCTTTTATGTATTTTATATGTATATAACATATATGTATAACTTTCTGGTTTTTCTAGAAATATGCCCACTCTGCCCTGAGTGATGCTGTTGTGTCTTTTACAGTGCCCTTTCGCAAGACCCCCCAAGATTATACTGTTCCTAGGGAGTGGGCAGAGACTAATACTCATATTTTTAATCCTACTCTTAAAGCCTAGCATCGTTTTGGCCCATGGTAGATAATTTATGAATGAACGTTCATTCTTTCAATAAAGTAACATACTTTCTTAACTTGTCCTTCCCCACCACTCACTTGCTCTGTAACTTTCAGCATCTCATCAGTCTCGGTGGACCTCGTTCCTCCATGGAAAAAAGACATTAGATGCAGTGGGTTGGCCCAGGGGCACTCACAAGTATGCGGGTAGGGCAGTCCCGGGGTTCAGCTTTCCAGAGTTCACTTTCTTCTTACCTTTATAAACTTTCTCAGTATAGAGAGTGGAGTGACAATGTGAGTAAGAGCAGAGATAAAACCACCTTCTTATTAGATCTGGGGAAGGCCAAAAGGCCCTTGGAACATTCAGAGTCTGATTTGCCTTGGTTTTAATAGGGTTAGAGTGCACAGCTGGATCCCATCCTCTCTCTGTCTCTCTTTTCTAATGCACTGATTACCAGGCCCAGGGATCAAAGGCTCCTGCTGTTTCTCTTTGCTCTTTCCCCTTAATGATGTCTGACACTCCATCAGGGTGTCCCCAAGGCCTCAAAGGAGTTTTGATTATCACCAGGCTCTATGTCTGTCCCTATGAGCCTCAGTGGAGACAGCAAAGAGCAGTAACCTTGTCTAAAATAAACTACCCTAATCCTTATTTTATAGATAAGGAATCTAAGGCTCAGAGCAAGGAACTAGTTTCTTTGCACTGGGCACAGGTCAAACAGGGAAGTCCTCAAAATATCAGGAGTATTTCTCTAGGGAAACAAAGTTCTGTAAACATAAGCCCTTTACTTTCACCCCCATTGGTGATTCTATTAGAATCTCCGTGTTCATACCTTTCGTTCTCCTTAGGATCCTAACAGGTATAGAAAAACAGAAGGCAGCGAAAGTTCGCTTTATTGATGGCTGTTTAGTAAAACAGAAAATACAGAGCTTCTTTGGTAAGACTGGATTTGAGATTCAGACTGAGACCAATCTGTGACCATCTTCACACCTCACTCTAAAGGTGCCACCTATTGGTGGAACGGTTGAGTTCAATTACCCGTCCAAAGGTGGAGAAAGCAGCTGGGGGTGGTCCCCCTCTGCCAACCTGAAAGATGCCCTGGTTCCCCTGCTTCATGATAAGAGGAAGAGGTGAGAAAGCCGTCTCTTTATAAAACGCAGGGCCCAAAATACAAAGAAGGAAGGAGAAAAATGTGCTTGTGTTGCCATTCAATTTAATAAACATTCTTTTTTTTTTTTTTTTTTTTTTTTTTTGAGATAGAGCCTCAAGCTGTCACCTTGGGTAGAGTGCCGTGGCATGGCAGCTCACAGCAACCTCCAACTCCTGGGCTCGAGCGATTCTCCTGCCTCCGCCTCCCAGTAGCTGGGACTACAGGCACCCGCCACAACGCCTGGCTATTTCTTGGTCGCAGCTGTCGTTGTTTAGTGGGCCCGCACTGGATTCGAACCGACCAGCTCAGGTGTATGTGGCAGGTGCCCCAGCTGCTTGAGCCACAGGCTCCCAGCCAATTTAATAAACATTCTTAAGTGAAGTTACCTTATAGCTCATAGGCCCTCAAATTGCAAGTCATCCATCCCTGCTCCCTGGGATGAAAGAAATATGACAGAGAGACAGAAGTATCAACTGCAATACTCTCTGCTTGATGGCGAGTAAAGGTGTCTCTTCCATGGAAATGTAAGCGAGAAAAAGAATGAGTTCTTACTTTATGGAGGCTTTTCGTTTTGGTCATCGTTTCTCTCCAGCTCTACAGTCATAGCCCTCTTAATCCTGTTTGCCAACATTCTTTTAATTTATGTTTTTCTCAGTATTGAAGAAAATCTTCCTTTTAGAAGGTTAAACCGTGACTCTAACTTTTTGCCAAACCTTCAATATTTCTTTAAGAAAATCACCCACTCTTTCCATGCCTCAGATTCCTTTTCTATGAAAAGAAGAAAATGGTAATCGCCAGGCAAGTTTTTGTGATAGTTAGATGACTTAATACCATGGGGCACTAGAAAGTGCTAGATAGTATTCTCCTCTTCGTAATTCTTTTCCTCTGCCTTCTCTCAGCTACCCCTGCCTCAGTGCACAACATTCCTGTTGGTAGGTACAATAAATAGTGCCACCGTTCTTAGAATAATATAGGCTTGAGGATGGAAATACTTAGCTCTTTCACCTAATGAATCTCAGCAGACTCAGCACACCAGGCCTGACTCACTGGATTCTTCAGTTCAGTCCTAGGCCTTTCTGCAGACATGTCTTAGGTTGTGGTGTTGAAAAGTGACATGCTGATTACCTCAAACTGAAGCAGGAGAGAGAATGGTTAGAGACACAAGTTGCAGAATTAGTCTTATGGACACAATCACTGCAATTATCACAAATGAGTGCAAAGAGTAAAGAGAACCAAAGTTCAACATGCAAGAAATACAGTATCTATATTTAGGGCAGTGGCCTTAGACCCTAAGTATGTCTTGAACTTTTTCATCGACATTGTCTCAAGTGTAGTCACAACAAACTTACGAAATGGTGCAGATAACGTGGTGATAGGGCATTATAATTGAGGTAGGATTATAGCTTCATTATTAAATAACTTGTCTGTAAATAGAATCCAGGTTCCTTAACCCTCTGCTAAAGAAAAGTTGCTGAAGTCGTGTGTGATGAGAATGGAGAAGGCCCTACTGTGGCTGATGCAAATCTTAAAGTGACCTTTCAAGATGTGGCCTTTAGAGAGGAAATTCATTTTCCTGCTTACCTCACTATTTTTTTAAGCTCTTGGCAGAAAGGCCCTGAAAATAAAAGAAAATATTATTGGTGTTAGAAAAGTGCCAGTTTCAGCTAAGCTCTGTTGAGTTAATAGTTCAACATAAGAGGATCGGCAGAGAGGGTAAGAATAAATAACTCGAAAGGTTCCCTAAGCATTTGAATTTATGATGTAGAAAATTCTGTCCATAAAAGGGAAAAAAATTTAGACATGTAAAAATTATAGACAAGTTCTTCCCAGGCTTTAGTTATTAGCAAACGAGTTTTCATAAAATGTAACCTTTGAGTGTTTGGGGGTTCTTAACTAGACCTAAATTTTTCAAATATTCTAGAACTAAGTGGAAGGCACAGTGCAAAGAACTAGAAAGAGACTATCCTGTCCTTGACTTTACAAAGTTTAGAGTCTAGAGGAGGAAAACACTGAACACTGAAAGTTCTCTAGTAATGCATTTCAGATTTTTTTCTTTTGTCTTTGAGTTATATTTAGGTAAGACAACACAAATATAGACAAGATGAACCCAATCCTCTGTAAATGCCTGTGAAATGCCTTAGCTAGTCTATTCCTTGAATTAACAAACTCTCTATCTCTCTGCAAAGAAGACTGGCTTCTCAGGGGAGATGGAGGACATAAAGTAGCCCAGAGTAAGCAATAGACTTGCTCTGTCTTCATGGAGTATACAAACACATCCAAGACGGTGTATTTGAACTTGTTTTTGTTTTTAAACTAGTTAAAATCACCATGAAGAAAGTATTAAAAAAGAAAAATCATCCCAAATCTCATTACTCATATACCTTCTGGGTTGTATCTTTTTAGATTCTTTTGCTGATCCTTTCTTTTCTCATCAATTCTGAATGTATTTGGGATTTGTAGTTTGGTCTTAGGGCTTCTCATCTTTTCTATCTTCACTTGTTCCAAAATGACTTCATGTGATCTCATGATCCTAAATGCCATCTGCATGCTGATGGCCCCCAGATTTATGATTCCAGTCTGAATACCCTGTGACCCCTTCAGAGTTATACCCATCCCGAACCTTAGCCTGTGTTAATCATCATTTCCAGCTCTATAATTTTGTCACTTTTGCAATCTTATATAAATGGAGCTTAGGATCTATATCATACATCTAAACTGTACAACATGAATAATAAAATAACCTTTAGAGATTGACATCTTTTCACTCAGCACAATTCCCTTGAGATCCATCTAAATTGATGCATGTATCAACTGTCCCTTTAAATGTACCACCATTTATTTAAACATTCGCCCATTAAAAGACATGTGAGTTGTTTTCAATTTCTGGTTATTAAAAGCTTCCATGAACATTAATCTACATATTTTTACATGGACATATGTTTTTATTGTATTTATCTGAGGTTAACACCCAAAAGCATGATTGCTGGGTGGTATGTTAAGTGTATATTTAGGTTTCCAGAAAATTGCCTAATAATCTTCCAGAGTAGCTGCACTCCTTTACATTTCCAGCAACGTATGAGAGATCTAGTTTCTCCACCTCTTTCCCAAAGCTTGGTACTACACGGTGCTTTGATTATAACCGTTCTAGAGGATATGTAGTGGCATTTTACTGTGGGAATCATTTTCACTTCCTTAATGATTCAAGATATTGAATATCTTCTCATGTGTCATTTGCCACCTGTATTTTTTTTTTTATTAGATCATAACTGTGTTCATCACTGCATTTATGGGGTACAATGTGCTGATTTTATATACAATTTGGAATGTCTACATCAAACTTGTTAACAGAGCATTCGCCTCACTTATTTAATTGTTGTGTTTAGACATTTATACTCTACTATTAGTATATTTGTCATGAACTCTTGCAATATGCACAGTAGGTGAGGTCCCACTGATTAGCTTCCCTCCATCCCTCCATCCCTCCTCCCCTCCCGTTGCCCTCCTCTTCTCTCCTTCTTTCAGGGCTATAATTATGTTTTATTTTTCGTATGAAAGTGTGGGTGATTATATATTGATTTCATAATAGTATTGGGTACATTGGGTATTTTTTTCCATTCTTGAGATATTTTACTAAGAAGAATATGATCCAGCTCCATCCATGTAAACATAAAAGAGGTTAAGTTTTTTATGGCTTCATAATATCCACAGTGTACATATACCACAATATGTTAATCCATTCATGGGTTGATGGGCACTTGGGCTGCTTCCTGACACTTGTAGTCTTGATGAAATACCTTTCCATGTCGTCTTCCTATTTTCTAATTGTTTGCTTTGAGTTTTAAGACTGCTTTACAAATTCTATGTAAGAGCCCTTTGTCAGATATGTGGTTTGAAAATACTTTTTCCATTCCTGTCTTGTCTTATCATCTTCTTTTACAGGGTCCTTTTGTGGAGAAAAAGTTATAAAAATACATTAACTGTATTTATTTCAATATTTCTCGATTGTTTTGACTAAGATCATCTCTCTATCCCTTTTTTGGGGGGCATAATCATCATCTTAAAGATCACAAGTATTCTTTAAAACATAGACTTGCAAATGTTGTTCCAGACATTTCCTGACTTCTACTTCCAACATCCAATTGTATCTGTCTGATGGACCCAGTTCTCTGAGTTCTATTTTCTACTTGGGATCGGGAACTAATCTAAGAACCAAATTTGTGGCACTGGGGACTATCCGAATGCACCACGCTCCCCACTTGCATATTAGTGTTTTTTCCCAGGCCTTTCTGAAGAAAGAAACAAGAAATAATTTGAAAGGTGAGAATTTTAGTATCTATGGGAGCTGTTTAAAAAAAAAGCCTTTATATCGCTTTTTATGCATAGACATGGATTCTAATCCTGAATTCACCACTAATTTTGTTTGTGACTTTGGATAAGTCACTCCATCCTGGGCCTGGGTTTATTCATCTGTAAAAATGAAAGAGATGGAACTTATTTAATGTTCTATAATTCTAAACCACACCACTACACCATTCCACTGCAGATAGAAATCTCATCCATGATGAAAGTGTTACAGAATTCCAATCAGGAACACTCAAGGACAGGGAGAATTGAGTACTGGTTGTGTTAAGTGACCCATAACATCCTTTTAGGCTGAACTGATCTTTTGTAGAATCTTTCTAATAAAAAATAAAAGGTGTTTTCTGCTTCCTCCAGGTGTCAGAGTGCTCTGAAATCTACACACCATTTCTCTGATTGTTTTATTTCTAAGCTAAATAAACACTGAAAATCAATGATCAGGAATCAATTAGAGCAGAAAGAGACCATCATTCCTAGAGTTAAGTGAAGTGTGGGAGCAGAAGAAAAAAGGAAGAAGAAGCTGATGAGTTGGCCTGTGATAACTGATTAGTCAGTAGGCAGACCCACATCTGTCCAATAAGAAGAGTATCATTGAAACTGATTTTGGTTTGCAATTAATTGCAACATCATTCCTACTTAAGAGGAGTTCACAAAGAAAAGTACATCTCCTAGGCGATTTTGAAATCAGTTTAAAAGAGGCTTTTATATCCTAAACTGCCATCCCACAACTAAGGAGCAAAAAATTCGTATTTGTACTGAGGGAAGAGAAGGCTGAAAGTAGCAGACAGCCTACGAAGGCTGATATCCTGGCACTGAAGGGGAGAGGGAGGAATGTCAAAGCATGAACTAAATCAGTGGAAGTCTGAGGAAATAGTGCTGAGGGTGGATAGGGAAGAGCATAATCATGAACTTACATTGGTATTTTGAAAACAACTTGATTAACTGGATCAATAAAAGTTTAACAATCTCAGATGTGAAAAAGATTTGAAAGGTAATTTTTTTTTTTCTTTTGAGGGTCTTACTCTATAGCTTGGGCTGGAGTGTAAGTGGTGTGATCATAGTTCACTGCAGCCTTGAACTCCTGGGCTTAGGTTATCTTCCCATCTCAGCCTTCCACGTAATTAGGGCTACAGGTGCATGCCGCCGCTCCTGGCTAATTTTTTTGTTTGTTTGTTTAATTTTTTGTAGAGATGAGGTTTTGCTATGTTCTCCAGTCGGGTCTCAAACTCCTGGTCTCAAGTGATCCTACACCTTGACCTCTCAAAGTGCTGGCATTCCAGGTGCGAGTCACCACACCTGGCTTGAAAGGTAATCTGTTGCCAGTCACCTTTCCCTTTTTTTCTATGCTCAAATTTCTTTTTCAACATAGCCATTCATTTTCCCATTTGCTCAGCACATATTTTTTTTGAGCTTTTACTACAGGTGAGGTATTGTCATAGACATTGAGTATACCACAGTGATTAAGATACAATTCTTTTCATCAGGGAGCTGACATCTTAGTCCAGTCTAATACAGTTAGGACAATAAAGGGATAGTTGCAAAATAATGAGATTTTTGGGGGGATGGGAGGTAGGGACTTATTGAAAGCAAAGTAGGAATGCTTACAGCAAGTGGAAGACCCACAGGAGGGGAATTGGTGGTTGGAAGGGTAAGGTCGAAAAAGCATCACAATCAAGCCTAGGGTCTCCTTTAGGATTTAAATCACCAGTTTTATTCTCTCTAAGGTATACAGCAGGGAAGGGTAGAAATCTCAACTCCCGGCTTGCTATCAACTGGCAAAATATCCCCCTCTTTTACATTATTACTTTTCATACATTTCAGATTCATCCGTGCTTTCTTTTGCATCTGTTTTGCTTGTCATCCAGAGAACTGAAAATAGCACCACAGAATTTCAGCACCTGAACGTATCTTATAGAATGTAACTGGATGTGACATTTGCAGGGAGGAAACCAAGACCCAAGAAAGATAGGAACACACTGACATATCCTAACACAGCTGGGACTAAACCTCTAATCCACTTCTTTTTTCTTTTTTCCATTATCTTTCTCCCTGACTTTTTTTTTTTTTTTTTTTTTCAGGCTATACTTACAATCTCCCTAGGGTGCTAGATAATACTTGTATATTCTGGCTATTTTCATTTTCGCATAATTTTCCCAGGAAGATTTTTGTTGTTTCCTCTTTCAGACATAACCCGGGGACCTCAGGCTGGCCTCATTAACTGATCCCCGTGGCACCTTAAAAAGACAGAGCTCCCCAGGGAGGTGCGTGGCCCAGGATTGCTGCTCTCTGGCTGCTGTGTTCCCACCAAGCCTGGCCCTCTCAGCAGCTTTCAGATGCAAGTTTCACTTCATGTTGATGAAGACATTTATGCCTTTCACCAGTCTGCTTTCTTCTAATGCCATTTACTACCTTTGTGCTTAGAATCTGTTCATACGATAATTGATAGTCTGGGGTGTTATTGGAGAAGAAACCCAACTACTTTCTCAAAGCGTTCTTCTGGGAAAATTTTAGCCCCGGGAAGATTGTATTGCAGATGGTCTCAAGGAAATAAGTTATGACAACAATGCCCTTTTCAGAATTAGTTGTCTGGGGGGTGGGATATGGGTCTAAATCTGGAGTAAATAGAGATGGATTAAATATGGCCAAGTTCCTTTCCCTTCTGTATTTTTCTCTTGCTACTTACAATGCCTTATTCAGGATCCCCACGCCCAAGTTGGTATTACACAGGGGCAGAAAAATGTGGCTACATTTATATGCAATTTGGGGAAGCCAAAAGCCCTCATCTGCTAAAAAGTTTCTCTTCCCACCGAACCTCCCTCTGATGAACTGGCAAGTTTCTCTATTAACTATGTACATTTAAGCAAAACACTCAGAGCCCTATCTTCAAAATGAGAATACTAAGAGGTATATTTTAATATGTGAGGTCAGGCAATTAAGTTTGCAAACTCATCCTAAAATAAGTGTTGCATACTTCATTGCTGAATATCACCACAGTCACCCTCAGTGTATGCCCCTAGGAAAGCTGTGCACCAATGCCAGCACCTAGGCCACCCTTCAAAGCAAGTTTGTAACTCCTTTTTTGGAATAGCCATCAGAGTTGTCATCTTATGAGGTCTGACAATTGAGTTGGTAAATTCATCCTAGAAAGATTATTTTTTAATAATTATAATGCGTTGAGTGCTTATACCATGATATTATCATAGCATTAAAAAATTATCATTAAATACATCTTCCCAACAACCCAGTGATATTGGAATTACTAATCTCCTTTTACATATAGAAAACTAAGGCTCCAAAAAGTTAAGAAAAGGTAGGCAATTTGCAACTTTATTGAGGCAATAAAACTAGAAAAGTCTGAAAAAGGAATTTAGATCCAAAGCTTATGCTATTTTCTCATGATGCTGTACACTTCACAGGCTTTGGAATTGGACATATTTGGATTTGAATTAATGAAAATCAATTTTGTTTTGTGATTTTCCTTTTTATTTTTCTGGCAGTCTGTTAATGAAGTCTTTGGATTTTTGTTTTTTTATTGTTGGGGATTCATTGAGGGCACAAGATGTGCCGCACACTGAGACTCCCCCCCACCCCCTTTCCCTCTCTCCAGTTTGTTTTGTTTATGGATCTTATTTTTGCTTCTCTTCATTTGCCTACTTAGGCTTTCTTGAAAAAATGCTCTTAGTTTATTAAAACTATTGCCAGTACTTCAAAGAGCAGGAGTTCCAGACAATTCAGTTCTACAATTTTACTGAGCAAGTATCATATATTCAAAAGTAGTGAGCACCCTAGACATCCCTTGCACCTCGATTCACATTTTTCATTGCACTTATTACCAACTAACGTGTCATATATTTGTTCTTTAGAATACTGTCTGTCTCTGGCTTGGCGCTTACAGCTCAGTGATTAGGGCGAGCCCAGCCCAGGCCTGCTAAACAACAATGACAGCTGCAACCAAAAAAGCAGCTGGGCATTATGGCAAGTGCATGTAATCCCAGCTACTTGGGAAACTGAGGCAGGAGAATCACTTAAGCCCAACAGTCTGAGTTTGCTGTGAGCTGTGATGTCACAGCACTGTATAGATACTCCCTTCTGTCTCAAAAAAAAAAAAAAAAAAAAGGAATATTGTCTGTCTTTTGCTCTAGACTGTGAGTTTCATGAGATTAAGAACAAACCTCATTTTGTTTAAAGATATGACCTTAGCAACAAAGTCATCTTGGAAACTTGTAGGTATTCTACAAGCACCTGTTTAAATGATTGAGTAACCAGTGAGTACTGAAGGAGATGTAAGGGTGTATTAGAAAGTTTTTGGTCTCAATATGTATGCCTAGTTGGAGTCTCAAGGCACAAATGAATGAATCTGACAAACAGCATAAAGGGCAGTTTAGGTGGTATAAATCTGAGGCCTGAAATTGATATGTGAAAGAAATTTAACTCCTATGTTGTAACTAAACTTAAACTGAATTTCAAGCTCATATTCTGCTAGGATGGCAGAAGCTTTATGTGCTTTCTCTCCTTTCCCCAGTTTGAATCTAAGATTTGTGGAGGGGACTTCAGCAGGCCAAGCCTCTAGGGGCGGTGCTGTCTGGACCTCATTCATTTACCCACTCCGTCCCTCACTGCGACACCCTCTAGTCCTCTCTCAGTGGCTCTTCTAGGTCTGGACGCTTTTTCTGTCCCTTCTTTCTCCCACCTAATGTCAAAGGAATTCTTTTGCTGCTCTTCAGCCGTCTGCTGAAGACTGCCTTTGGATACTCTAGGCATCTCTGTTTAGAGCACTGGATGCATCCTCTGCTCTTGAGACTACCACAGACCTGAAACCACCTTCCTCGGCCTACATTACATAAAAGTTACAGGGTCTTCCTCTATCTTATGTCCACAGAATTCTCTTCTTCTTATCCACTCCTTTTCATCATGTGTTCCCTTCCCAAGCCTGGAGGAATATTTTTCTACCATGTATAATGGGAAACACCTAACTTCTCAGTCCACATGTTTCCCAAACATTTTGGATTTCCTCCAAATCTTTCCTGAAAGATTTTTGGAAGAGGCTCACAAGCTTTTTGTCCTTCCATGGAATAATGAATACAGATAACTGTTAGTTTGTATAGAATAAAAAAAAGGCGATGGGGAAACATCAGGGGTGGAGGAAGCTAAATATTTCAAAAACATGATTTTACTATATTTTCACTTGGTAAATCTTTGCATTCGTTAACCATCAAGAAGTACCTACTCTATGCTGAGAGTCAGTTGTACTTTTTTACCTTGAGGCAGCTGAGGAGGGATTTTGACTGATGTATATAATAAGCCTTTTGTTTTCTTTGGCACAATCTGAGGGAAATACTTTCAATAAATACTTTCAGGCTTTAGGAAATACATCTCTTACCTAACTAATGGATCTTAAATTTCACATACACAGTCATTTTTGTTTGGATTAAGGCATTTATATATCTTTAGAGTACTGAGAAAAATGTGCCTCAAGGGGTAAAACTTTATCTTGGCTAAGACTGCATATTATCCTGGAACGAACATGAGATCTACAGTCAGAAATAATGGCTTGAACTCCAGCTCTGTCCCTTACAGGCCTGAGTGATTTTTGTTTATCAAGTCCCTACTTAAACCTGTTTCATTATCTGTAAGGTTAGACTAATAGTCATGTCAGCCCTATAGGTTGTGAAGATTAAGTGAAGCTGTATCTGTGAATAACACTTTGTAAACACTGAGTTGAATCAATGCTCACCTGTTCATTACCTAACCTCATCCTGGACCCCACACCCCCTTCACTGAGCATTCTGGTAAGACCCATAATCTTCACTTGTGCCCCACTCCTCCCAAGACTACCCACGATCTTATCATGCACGTAGATGCCCATCTAAGAAACTGATCCTAAGACCTTTGACCTCCCCAAAGTCCTTTTTCCACTTTAAGAATCCAAATATATGGCAGAATCTGGACCTTGGAATACCATCATCTCCGGAATGGTAAATCCAGGAACTCCAAGATCTAGCTGTCATCTCCCACCCTTAGAGTCACCCTTGGTCTACCTGCTCTTCAACTTTATTGTTCCTTAAATCTTGCCCTTTTCTTCCAGTTTATCACTCTTTTGATGGTTTCTTTTCTTTTTCTCCCCAATCTAGATTCACAGTGAATGTCCTAAATTACTCTCACTGGCACTTCAAAGTCCTTAGACTCTAATCCTTCTGTGTCAATTCCCCACCATTATAAACCCAGCCACCTGCCTTCCCCACACCTGCATTTAAATTGCTGAGCTTTGCTAGAGTATACTACATATCAGGGAGTATTACTGCTGATAAAAATGCTGAGTGTAAAGATGGATCCTTATTCCATCCCTGCAGCAACTTCAGGGATGATCATATCTGCTAAGTTTATAGAAAAAAAAGATGAAAAAGAAAAGATTATCAGGCATGAACTCCCTTACCATCTTACCTGTGAGCCTAAAAACTTATAAGTTATTTAAATATATATTTATTCCCAGTGTTTTCACATCTATGTCAAAAAAAAGCTTTTTAGTTCAATGCTAATTTCTTCCTATATTTTCTATATATATATATATTTTTTTTTTTTCCATTTCTTTATTTTTTATTGTTGGGGATTCATTGAGGGTACAATAAACCAGGTTACACTGATTGCATTTTTTAGGTAAAGTCCCTCTTACAATTGTGTCCTGCGCCCAAAAGGTGTGGCACACACCAAAGCCCCACTCTCCTCCCTCCTTCCCTCTCTTTGCTCTTCCTTTCTGATTTCATTTGTTTTTTTTTTTTAAGCAGGAGCAGTTTTGCCTTTATGGTTTTCTTCTAAACTATATTAACTAGCCTTTTTTTTTTTTAAACATTTTTCAAGTAGGTTATAAACAGGATCAAGGCCTCATAATAGTAATAACCATAATAGAATAATAATAATATATCTTCCTTCTCTACACCCCTATGTCTCTCCTTTTTTTTTTTTCATTAAGTCGAATACACATAGATCATGAATACATTCATGCATATGTGGGGTACGATGTGCTGTTTTTTTTTTATATAATCTATTCTTTTTTTATTAAATCTTTTGTACATAGATCATAAATGCATTTATGCCATTTTCAATGTGTTGATTATTTGTACAAATTGGAGTGCTTACATCATACTAATCAACATAGCTTTCACCTCATTTACTCAATTATAGCATTAGGACATTTAACCAATCAAGATAGCCTTCACCTCATTTACTTGATTATTGTTCCCAAACATCTATGTTCTACACGTGACAGATTTGAATTGTACCCTTGTCATATGCTCCCTAGGTGTGGTCCCGCCTTTTACCCTGCATCATATCACCCCCTCCCCTCCCACTCCATTTCTCTCCATCCTAGGCTATAGTTGTGTTCTATATATTCTGTCTTTCATAAGAAAGTGTGAGTAAATATAAGTAAGTTTCATGGAAGTAAAAGTATCCAATGTCTCTCCTTTTTATAATTAAACGCCTCTAATGATTATATATTCTTTCATCAGTTTGTCTCAACCTCCCAATCACTCCTTGGGGTTCTGCCCACTGTCCCCCCTTGAAGCTGTGACTCATTTTCAACTTGGAAGGATTCTTCCGGGTTTTAACTTACTTATTCTTGCCCTTCCTCTAAAACTCTTTCAAATAATTATTGCCTTTTTGTTGCTGTCATTGTTGTTTTCTTTACCTCAATAACTATTTTTTCCTCCTTTTTTGGTTTTTCATCTTCTGGTCTACTCCTTAAAAATAAATAATTTGGGCCAGGTGTGGTGGCTCACTCCTGTAATCCCAGCACTCTAGGATGCCAAGGGAGGTGGGTCACCTGAGCTCAGGAGTTTGAGACCAGTATGAGCAAGAGAGACCCCATCTCTATTAAAAATAGAAAAAATGAAAAATTAGCCAGTTGTTAGGGGTGGACACCTGTAGTCCCAGCTACTCAGGAGGTTAAAACAAGAGGATTATTTGAACCCAGAAGTTTGAGGTTGCTGTGAGCTGTGACACCACTGCACTCTATCCAGGATGACAGAGTGAGACTGTCTTACAAAAAAAAAAGTAGTAATTTGAAGGGCTTCATCCCTGGCACTTACTTATTCTTATTCTTTATGCTAGAGCTGTCAATAAACCTCTAAATGAAAATGATCATGAAGATTACTCATTAAGCCCAAACCTGTCTCTGTGCCCTAAACTCATCAACTGCCTACCAGGACGCTATGTGGAGACCACACCAATGTCATCATCCAGGCCCATGGCTGTTCCATGATGAACTCACCTCCTATCCATGTGCCACCCCATCCACCTGGGACAGATCTGCTTCTCTGTTTTTATTACAATCCCTACTGATGGCCAAACCAAATCACCTAAGTCAGAAAACTGAGAGGTACTTGAGCCCGTCCTTTCCACTCATCCTATAAAATCCTGCAGCTATTTTCTAATATTTCTCATATTCATTCCCAAATTCATCCCACTGCTACCTACTTAATTCAGACCCCATCATCTCTTCTTTGATTCTTGCAATTGTCACCTAACGTGTCTTTATTACTCTGGACTTGTGTGTCTCAAATCACCACCACAATGATATTTCTAAAGCATAGTGTCTTTCTTCAATGGCTCCCTATTTTTTAATAGATACAGTTCAAACCCTTCGGGTGATAAAGGGCGTTCATGGTCTATCACCATGCCTTGCCTCAATGTTTTCAGGCCCACATCCTGCAAATATGCTTACTAAATGCTCATTCATTCTTCAAGATTTCAGCTCAAAACTTATTTCTCTCCATTCTATCCACCCCACAGCCTCTCTGAGTTCCCTCAAGTAGAAGGAGTTATCTTCTCTTTTGTATTACTAATTTTCTTTGTCTGAACTTAACCACTACATCTCCTATTTTTGTTCATATTTGGCATTTATCTCTTCCTCTAGACTGTAATGCAAGAGAGATCAAACGCATATCTTAGTTATCTATATTGTCCCAATAGCTATGAAAGTGCCTGGAGAAGAGCTAGTTCTCAATACGCACTTTCAAAGAAATAGTGGAGTGTTAGAACCTGAAGCAAGTTTTGAATGATGAGTGAAATAATATAATACAGTAAGAAATAAGGATGAAGGATGCTCCAGAGAGAAAGAGAGGAAAAAATCGTTGTGAAAATTGTACACTTCATGATTCCAGGAAGTGCCATTCATGTGATGTTATGGACTGGGGTCAGAACTCATCCCAATTTGTAAGTTGAAACCCTAAACCCAATATGATAATATTTGGAGGTGGGGTCTTTAGAAGGTTATTAGTGTGAGAGGAGGTCATGAGGATGGAGACCTCATGATAGGATTAGTAACCTTATAAAAGAGACACTAGTGAACTTGTATTTTCATTCATTCTCTCTCTCCCCATGGGAGAAAACAGACTTAGGCAAGCCAGGAACAGAATCCTCACCAAGAATATAAAGGCCATCACCTTGATCTTATACTTCCCAGCCTCCAGAAGCACAAGAAACAAATGTATGTTGTATAAGCCACTCAGTCTGTTATTTTCTTACGGCAGCATGAGCAGACAGACATATGTCATAAGCTTCTTTGGTATTTCCAAGCATAAGTTATTTATGCATGCTATGCAACCCTCCAATGTCTTTCTTCTCATACTACTCTGATATCTACACATTGTAAAATGCATGTCCAGAAGCATTTGAAGAACCCTGATTATGAGCTGTGCATCTCATAGTCTGCACAACCACACATGGCACTCTGTTGTGAATCTGTTTAAAACAGTACATACAACCATTGGAAGGTCATTGGAGTTTTACAGGAGTTAGGGAGGGGGAATAAAGATTCAAGAGTATAGATTGTAAATAGAAATCATGAAATGAAAATTATATTTTCTAGGGGCAGTGCCTGTGGCTCAATGGAGTAGGGCACCAGCCCCATATACTGGAGGTGACTCAATCCCGGCCCCGGCCAAAAACTAAAAAAAAAAAAAAAAAAAAAATATATATATATATATATATATATATATTTATATATAATTTATATATATATATAATTAATATATATAAATATTTTCTGAACTTTTTATTTCCATATTCTGGATGATAGTCTGAAAAATAATACTTCTTAAATTACCTGATGCTTGCCCTTTATAAACTTCGTTAATTCATAGACATGCATGTG